>BQNB010009583.1:0-84135 GCA_026074375.1 Tanacetum coccineum | reverse complement strand
AGACGTCGAGAGATGTGGATGCAAGTATGCATTGATAATTTGTGATTACGAGTAACTTGCGCACTTTACGTTACATATTAGAAGTTACATTTTGTCATCACCAAAACATAAAGAGATCGTATAGATTAAATATCATAATATTTGCACTAACAATCTTCCCCTTTTTGATGATGACAAACTATGTAAACTATAACACATAGTGAAGTTTAAAAGTTACTCGTTTACACTTCTTTCTCCCTCTTTTGTCGAAGCAAAAAGGTATTATTTGAATAATGGTTGGAGCATATAGGTTGGTGGTTTGAGAAGAATGTATGTGCTTCGAGAATTTAGGTTGAAGAAGTTATGTTTCTTGGATAATTTAGAGGAGGTCATGATAGATGAGGAGAAGGCATAAAAAGAAAGTAGGTACATCAAATATATATGTTGAAGGTGTGAGAAGAGGACCATAAGGTTGAGGGTGATTTTGAAGTGGAGGAGGTGAAGTATTTGGAGTATGAATGAATTGTTCATCATATTAGTTAATCCCCATCCTATCTTCCTATAAAGGTGAGCTTGCATCATCCTAGTGAAGTCTTCTATCATCATGGCTTAACCAACTTCATGCTTTTTACCCACATATCTCCTAGCTCCCTCTTGCTTATTGCATTCCCATGATAATTACATTCCTTGTATATTGACTCTAAGGATCCATAGATCAAATAAATTACCATCGATGGTCAAGAAGTTTGATGCGATTTAAATGAGTAGAATACTTGCAAGTGCTCCCCCTTGGTGTATGCTCCCCCTTGTTTTAGGGCACCAAGGAATCAAGATATAGATGTGTGCTACAAAACAAAGTTCGTAGACAAGTGCATATATATATATAGCAAGATATTAGCATGGAACTAGAAATGCACATTTAGATGTTTTTATTCTAAAATATGACACCTTGAAAAAGAATTAGAAACTAGATGCATGCAACTATTATTTCAAAATCAACAACCTAAATGATTAAAATAAAAAGACTTGAGACGTATGTCTAATGACTAAGATTCGGCTGAAATTTAATAAATGAGAATGGGATTCGTTTATTGGGTGACACAAAAATATTATGAGAATGACCTTTTAAAAGTAGACGAATGACACTTAATATCTTGGCGAAATATGTTAAATAAAATATTCTTTAAAAGGACAAAAAGAAAAATAAGACGAGGATGGAGAAGATGTGCTCTTGGATGTGAATGAAAATGATTTCATAGAGCCGAGAAGTGGGAAAGGATGAGCTATACTAAAGAAGAAACGTGTTGACGAGAGGTTGATAGAAAAGATTGATATATCGTTTGCACTAACCATTGATGTGCATATGATCCTATCGAGACAAAGGTGGATGATTGGGAATTCAAAAGTTTGTTTGGTGTTTTGTTGGTTGACAATGTTGATGAATAAAGTAGGATGTGAAATGAGGTGGTAGTTCTTTCATGGTGGAATAATAATGAGAGACTCAACAATGTGGTGACTCAATAACACTTGAAGATTGAATATCTTCTTTATGTTCTTCACTTTCTAGAAAGTGGAAAGTTTAGCGAAGGAGTGACATTTGCATTTCGCAAATTACTTAAATATTTCGGATGTAATAATTAAGTTGTCAATGGATATAGGAGGAATTCTAATAGTAACAAGACTATTAGAAGAGAGGAGAAACGTTTAGAAGTGAGAAGAAACGTCAGAAGTAGAAAGACTATTAGAAGTGAAACAACTTATTAGAAGAGAGAAGAAACATTTAGGAATGAGAAGAATCGTCTATATAAGAGAAGAGACTATTAGAGTTGAGATACGACGTATGCGAGATGTGAGTACTAAGGTTTGTATGTGAGGGGATTTATGAGTATGGCGATTGTAAGGATTGTGTTTGAGAATGAGATGCATTTCATTATGAAATTCACTTGACTATTGACACCATAAGCAATGATGCCTATGAGAATTAAGATATGAGGATGACCGATTGATCTTTAGAGAGATATTAAGCATAGGTTTGGGTGTAGAGTAGACGTCAACTCGTAGCAGAAGAGAGGAAGTGTTTGGTTATGGATTTAAAAAAGAGTAAATGGTATTACAAGTTGCTGTCGGCGGTCCCGAATGTATCTGGGGGCCGCCAGAATAAATCTGGGGGTCGCCGGACCACCAACAGGAGGGATGTTTAGGGAAATTGACGAATTTTTTAAAAAGAGTGACATTTTAATTTGCATTTCGCTAATTGAAAATACTTAAAGTACTTTAGATGAAGTAGTTAAGTTGTCATGACACGGAATGAAACAAGGACTAGAATCGAAACTAGAAGAAAAGAAGAGAACGATTTATGAAATGTGCTCCATCATTCCTAAACCTTTACGAAGATAATTTAACGATTCACGCTTGAGGGGTAAAGAAAGAATGTCTCGTCGAAGAGAAAGAATGTTTTCGTCGAAGAGAAAATAATATTTTTGTCGAAGAGAAAGAATGTATAGTTGAAGAGAAAGAATGTTCTCATCGAAGAGAAAGAATGTTCTCATCGAAGAGAAAAGGATGTTTTCGTCGAAGAGAAAAGGAGATCGTTTTAACTTATGTTGTTAAATGGAATGAATAGGGATTTTTGGATATGACCTTTAACGTTTGCGATCGCAAGTTAAAAATACTTGAATATTTCGGATGAAATATTTAAGTTGTCAAACCTACTAGGAGGAGTGTTAGATTTGTATCTAACTTTTTCTTGACAAAAGAGTGGATTATTTGGAAGAAAGCAAGTTGATGATTAAGAGAATGTGTGAGTGAAGACTGTAGGAGATATAAAACCGTTTTATGACTCTTTTGACTTTTTACATTTGTCACACGGACGCGAAGAAAAATATTCTAGTGTGAAAAAATATATACCTAGATGCATAAGATATATAGATATAAGCATGCAAGTTTATCTAAGCATGCATCAACACAATAATAAACAAGATTAATGAGTAAGACTATATGACATTTAAATATAAATTGTCATACATTAAACTAACAGTGTAAATGCACAATTAACACGTAAGTCGTGTAAAATGACGCATACAAAACGTGATAATTTTAAATGCAATCATCATGTAAAATATGTTAGCATTTAGCACTTAGGAGCATGTGTTATTTAGATAAACTAAGAGATATTTTATCTAAATTGCTAGAAAAAGGCAAACGCTTTTACCACAAACATGCATTCAATAGCTAAGCAAATAAACGTTGTGCATTAAGATAAACATGAAAGCATATAATTGCATTACGTAGGAGCATGTTATCATCTTGAAACTTCAAAGCACATATCTGAAATGCATGTAGTCTAGATTGACTAAGGAGAAACCTAATTTCTACTTGCTTAGTGTCTACTCCTAATGAAATACAAAGTCTATCGATATAGACTGTCATTAGGAATATTTAAGAAGAGCCATTTAATCAAATTAGAGAATGAATATGAGACTATCACTAGTGGTGCTCAATTTAGGCTAAACATGACCATTTTTACGAGTTATACCACGAACCCAACTTCACTCTTGGAAGCAATTTAACCGTTAGGTCAAATTGAATTTCTAGTGCAAAAGATTCTCCAGTAGTCATTCTCATGTTAGATAAAATAGAATTCTTATATTTTCCTAATGAAGTGTAGCAAAGATAAAATTTATATTATCTTTTCATAGAGGGCCTAACATGACTCAACTAACATGCTTTAATTTTGGTTCGCATAATCCTAATCAAGATGTGTGGAATTCTAAAGTTAAATGAGAGAGCAAGCAAGTTGTTGTAGGTATAAGAGAGAATGAGTCATCTAGAATCTAGAAGTATGCTTAAGAGTGACAATGTGTAATGCTCTATAACGAGAGTGTTCAAAGAATGCACATTTGCATGTCTTTTATGAAAGAAATCCAATTAAGGTTATTTACCTATACTTGTGTTTGTTTCATTAGAGAAATAATGAAGGTTAACTAAAGTTTAGTTACATCTATGTTATACTTTTAAGCAAGAGATTTGATAAGAGGAAGATGTTTAAATCTAATGCCATAGGACGGATCTACCTAAACCGAAGATGAATTTAGGACGAAAGGTCCATCGATCCGTGAAGGTGCCAAATTTGGGCAAGGATCATTTTTCCATTATTTGGGAGACGGTGTTGATATTAGGTTATTAAGAGAAACTTATATAAGTTATAAGGGTTCTCCAGGTTGAGTTTTCAGAAATGACATCAAGTCTGCTTATCAAGTAGAGTTACTTATGAGTTTTACCTCCAGGATGTGAAAATTCATAAGGTCGTTGTCAATCAACTTAAGAGTGTAGTTAAGTTTAAGCATGTATAATTTGACCATAATCTAATAAACACAATATGTGACATCTCTAGACTCAAGAAAACATCTCATTGCAAGTGTGAATTGCAATTCGATGACTAATCTTGTTGTCTTGCAATCGACTTCGTGATTTCATGTAATAACCGAGGATGGTTAAACATGTAGATATGGGAAAATATCTATGGTCATTTGATTGATATTTCTGTGATCTAGATAAATCCTAATCTCAATTTCATGTTCATATTCCAAATATGGTAATTGGTATTGAATACTGAGAATGATTATCGTTTGAAATAATAACCCATCGACATATTCAAAATCCCTTACGAGCACCAATTGAAAAAAGCACAAAAATGGTTTGTGGAATATATCAATCTTCCTAATTCTAACCTAGAAGGTTAAAGGGTTCTCATTGGTGAAGAAAGTAAATATTATGCTTATTTGATAAAGTAAGAGAGAGTTTTGATGGAAAAATACTTTGAGTTTTGAGTTATGCTTTTGAATTGTTTAAGAAAAGTTACATATGTTGTGCGTTTGCTCATGTTTGGCTTTTCGAAGATGAAGACTTTACCAATTGCATTGCAAGGTAAATTACTTGAATATTTTGGACAAGACATTCAAGTCGTCAATCCTACTTCATTGTGTATAATTATCATATATTTTGCCAAATATATGGAACACAACTAATGGACAAGTAGACTCAATGTTAATTCAAATCTGGCCTGTCTTTCATATAGTTCAACTTGTTCCTTATATGTTGCAAGTTCAGCAGTTAGTGAATTATCAACTACTATGTTCCGTGTTGTTTTAGAGACAGATTGGGCATGAGGTTCATACATATCATTATATATCATCGTGTATGCATCATTTAGAACATAAGATACATTGCTTTGTACAACTGGCACTGCGTTGTCCTTTACATACTGATCATACGGAATCATATTACTATCACTCGTATAATCGGCATGCGAGTCAACAACGTAGTTTGGTTGTACATCGTCATGCATCTCATGTTCTTCATGATGTTCACAAATAGCATCCTGATATTGATCATGGTCGTGTACCTCAGATAGAATGTCCGAATCATATAATGGACCGGCTTCATCGTAAATAGGATCTGTATATGATAGATTAGCCATGAACATAGTTTGTGTCGTGGGAGCCTCATTAACATTAGAATCAAAAGCTTCACAGTCATCAGCTTGAAACACATTATCCACATTGAGTGCTAAATCCTGAACAGGTTGCTCATCCACATCTTCATCAATAGCGTTGTCTTGTCCACCTGCAAGAAATAGTAATTGTTCTTCATCTAAGGCCACCCCATTCTCTTGATCTTGCATCAGTAACATCTTGTCTTTAAAGTATTCGGAGTTTTGTGGTCGCTTAGGCTGAGTGCAATTCCTTTCTATGTAGCCTATACCGTTGCAGTTGTAGCACTTAACCTGCCTTGCTTGACCTGGATTAGCATTCCCGACTCTATTTTGAGCTCCCCCATAACCAGATGTACCTGCACCCCGTGCATTATTACCCTGTCCTCTATTCTGTCGACCCTGAACATTCTGAACCACAACCCTGCCGTCTTGAACTGTGGCTTGGTTCCTAGGATTTAATGAAGTTCTGCGTAGATTGTTTGTTTGAGGAATTGTGTCCTAGAATGGTGGAGCCTGAGCAGGTGAAAGTGGAGCAGTATATTCGTGGGTTGTCAAAGAATATACGTGGTGATGTGACATCATCGAGACCTGCTGGTATTGATGAGGCTATCCGTATGGCTTATCAGCTCATGGGATAAATGACTGAGAATGAAAATGTTTGAGGTGATAGCATTTTAGACATCAAGGCAAGAGGATCAATATCTGTTGTGTGAGAACGTTCCAACATCATCATGTACTTCGTTGGCAATGTGGCCATCGTTGCTTCAAGAACGCATATATTGGATCAAAGTTTGAATCCTTTTAAGCCTTTTTTAAAGTTTCACATCAGTAACAAATCTACCCATACAGGCAACATGTTATTCACAAACTTTGATATCACCTATATTTATTTAGACATGTCAATCTTGCTGTTCCGCATAGTCATTAATGACTTGGCAAACCAACATAGTATCGTTGAGAATGGTTTTACTTTTTGTTCTGACGAAAGTGTTCAAAATTCACATACATTGTGATTCACGGTCCTTACCTTTGTTACTTCCTGATGCTTCCAAAAGCGATCTTCACATTGTCCCATAGTCCTTGTGCATCAGAGTAATGAATTAATAAAGTTAATAGGATGTCTTTAGTGGTAAACTTAGAATATGATGTATGTTGCCCGAATGTCATGCAATTGTACCTAATCCGTTCTTCCCTCGTTAAAAGTCTGAAGTAGACTCAGCCCGTCAAGGACCTAGATGAAGGAACCTTCATTTTCCTTTTCACAACAATTACATCGCGTGGCTCCCCAATCGGAAAGGTCCCTTCATCTATTGACTTTAAAATTTTCACCCCATTCTCCTTACCCAGAATAGTACAATCGAATACGTTGTTAGCCATGATGCAAAGTTCAGTCTTACAATGCATGTGGTCGGGTAACGGAACTGCACATTGGGAAGTCCACTGAAAGATGTAGCCATTTAATTACATTTGATATGATTAAGTTGGACGATCAATGATTAGTGAAATGATTTAATAGTGATGATTTGTATTTTGTTAGAGTAGGTGAAATTATGTTTGATTTGGATTTGTTTTTGTTGAAACAAGTAACTAAAGTCGATAGTGAAACTTAGGCAAAAGGCATGAGACGTCTTGTACAAAATGCAGTGAAGTTTTTGTCAAAAAGGACAATGAGAAATATGAGTCAAAACGAATACAGTGAATTTTTATTTGTGAATTGTCAAAACGCAATGAAGAAATCATAAGATTTGATCAAAAAGCATAAACTCTTAAGACATTGATCAAAACGCAATGAAATCTTGAGACTATCTGGATCAAAACGCTAACCAATAAAAAAATTAAAGGCAAAGTCTCCCCTAGTCAAAAACGCAACGAAAGTCCTCAAAACGCAATCACCAAAACGCAACCTCAAGTCAAAAATGCCAACGACCAAATTTCAACACACTGAAATAAGAACAAAACGCAGTACAATAGTACTATACAAAACGACAAAACGCAATGTACTTTCTTTACCAAAACGCAACGAAGAATGTCACCGAAGCGTCAAGACGCTAACGAAGAAAATACGAATTTCTTTTCACCTAAAATCAGCCCTTTTGAACGTTTTTAACTTGGTTTCTTTGCAAACTTGGTCCCTAAAGGTTATAATAACTATAAAACACTAACATAAACATCACAAACATGAGAATCAAAGAGTCAAAAATAAGACCATAAACCTTTCAAAAACCAAACTTTTGATCTATAACTAACAAGGAAACGCACACATAATCTACAAATCATCCCATGGGATCTGATACAAATTATAGTATACAAGATATCGATAACAACAAGCATGGATGATTGGTTGGGCTAAGTTCTAGAGAGAAAAAGTGAGGTTTCTAGTGAGGAGATAAAACCAGAAGAAAGCATATGATAAAATTGAACAACCAACCCCTTTCCATCGGCTGGGAAAAAGGTTTATATACATATGTTTTTGCCCCAATGGGGCCTTGATATGGGCTTTACAAGGGGCTAAAGGCCTGCCCAATACTATTAGTCAACGCTTACAATTAGAACAACGAGCTTCTGCTTATATTAGATTATTCAATCGGGGTGACCGAGTCTTTTCATAAGTCCTAACATTGTTGCAGTAACACATTAAAGATGAAGAATACTTTACATGTTAAGAACTGTAACAATGACTGTCCCAGAGAAAGTATGTATTGACTATCAATACCCTATCAAAGGTACTATACCATAGTCCGATACAAGGACACTTGCATAGTATGGCACTTGAACAAAAAGACACACATCATATTTTTCAAATCTTTTTCACAATATAGAACTTAAACAAAGTATTCGAAAGTTTTACCAGATAACTATTTTAGCTGTCTTGTAAAGAGAGAGGCGGGTTGTAGAATGTGGCAACATTAGACTTCAACTTGCTATAGATTCATGCATATCTATTTTAGTAGTTGGATAATTTGGGATTGTAATACATATTTTTACGTTTCTGATAAGTAAAGATACTTGGTAATTTGTCTTCATTCATATAAAATTAATATCCTATGTTTTGCATGTTTAATCCAAGTACTGATTTCTTATCATGTCTAAAAAGTTCAAATGTCCGTTAACAATATGGGATATTGTTAATAAGGCAGAAATGATGAGTGTTGGATATAGATTTCATGAATATATGGATTGTTCCCACCAAACTCATCATATTATTCACAAGGGAAAAAAAATGCATATTGGAATACCCCAACCTTCGATCATTTTACTTTGGATCCATGTCATGTGATTATAAAGTCAACATTGTTTAAAATCGACCTTATACAAGAATACAAGCAAGTTCTGTAATGTGGAATCACTATGTGATAATAAGCCATCGCTGTCTTGAAACAAGGTAGTTATAAAGCTATTTTACAGATGTAAGTGAAGCAGCAATCCACAACACTTGTAGTCAAATAAAGGATATGTTCCACCACGTGATATATGCAGAAAGATACCATTAGAACCCACTCCAGGATTTAATAAGATTAAATGAATGGCCGTTCCCAAAGGGTAATGCAAGATGATTCTTGATTACATTTGGTATATCTGAATTATTTCTATAACGAGAAACATAATGTTAAACTATATAGAATGACTTAGGATCCATATCCATGGTTTAACTATCTGTAACAATAGGATGAATATATATAAGGCAAGAAATATTATAACCATTTAAATAGCTTAGATGAATTATGAACTCATATCACAAATATCCTAATGTAAAAATAATTGAGTAGGTTGCTAACTTTTGCCAGTTATAGGAAAAAGTGTAGGGTGCTACTCCAACTCCCAAGTGGGAGCTGTTGGATTATGGGTATGACTACTAGCATTGTACATACGATATATGAGACTATTGGGGGCCACAACAACATTAATAAAACTGAGAATGCGTTAATACATTCACAAATACTAAATCAAGGGACTAAATTGAACAAAACCGAACTCCAAGGGGGGATACCAAAGTGGCCGGCTCCCCTAAAAGGAGGTTTCTAGATGATTTTGTGTTCAATTATGTACATCAGATGCCATGAAGTTTTTTTAGAATTAAGGTTGGGTGCCTATATAAACAACCCATAACCTAGTACCTCATAATTTTTGGCCATCAAAAACCTTTCCTCCTCCTCTCCTCACCGAAATCGGCCTGCCTCATCTCTTAGGTTTGTTAAGTTCCGGTTCTACACCTCAACTGAATTCGGTTGAACCCAATTTGGAATTTCGAGTTCTTAATTCAGGTTTAAGGATTTTGGTTAATTAGGGTTTTATTATAAACCTTAATCCGTTTAATTGGTTTCAAGATCCCAAAGTTTGTTTGTTAATTTTTGATCCAAGAAGGTAACAATTGTTGCTTTGTTCGTGAAGCTAGTCTAGACACCCTTAACGTGTTCGGTTGGACGTGATTGTGAGAGCACCGCAAAGTGGAAGTATTTGTTTTAATCACTTATTATTTTCAAGATCGAATTGCTGAAAGTACACTTTCTAGTTATTTTCATGTACGATTTAACCATAGGATATTACTAAGATCCAATCCGTTGCGTACTCGTAGTGTACTTGGTTACCTTAGTTAAATTCCAACAAGTGCACTTTGGAACACGTGATTATTGATAACTCATTGATACCTTTAGGTGGTAATAATCCTCATCATAAGTGTCAACTAATAAGGATTGCACGAAGATATAGTCAAAACTGGGATGAATCAAATATGAAGGTTACAAATATTTGTTAGAGCTTTGTCCGTAACTATTTTAAGTTTTTTACCTGAAACCTTTGTTGGGTAACCACATTCTCTCGAAAAACGTTTCGAGGTTGTTTGGACTTGACACATCACAGGAATGTTGTCTTAGTGATCGATATGTACAAGTGGACGAGATTTGGGGGGGTGGGGTAACTCTTTTAAACATTTTATCAATCCTCGCCTCTTTATTATATAGGCTAATCATTTCAAATGTATATAACTTGTTTTTTATTTTTTTCACATTTTGCACTTTTCAAGAGCAGCGATTTCCCTAAGTCGTGGTCACTTTAGGGTATAAACTTTTTATTTGGTCACTTTTGATATCCGTTTATAAGTTTAATACTTTAATTCCTAAACTTTTAAACCCCTAAACTTATAAACGGATACCCAAAGGTGACCAAATAAATTTTTTATATCCCAAAGTGACCAAGACTTGAGTTTGGTACATCAAAGTGGACAAAGTGACAAGTTGAATACATTTATAAGTGATTAGCCCTATTAATTTTTCATGTACAAATATCCTTTTTCATTTTTGAATATCTTAGAGAGCATACGATCGTCAATTTTCTGAGTATCATTGGTGTTGAGAAAACGATGTCATGGGTTACTATGGTCAAATGAGATAGCTCGTAAATAGTAAAAGATGGGTAAAATGGAGAGCCTCTAAACAGCTAACATTGCTCTTCTTTCTCGCTGGGTGTGGAGAATTTAGATAGGAGTGCACTTTGGAACTCATTGATTATTGGTAGTCATGGTTAATTAAGTGGTATTAATCCTCATAATTACGTGTCAACTAATGATGGTTGCTCAAAAGCTATCGTCAAAGTTGGGGTGGAGATACATAATATGAGTTTTATTTCTTTGAAGCTTTTGGTCGCAAGGTGGCCAGGTAAATTCAATTTATTTTTGGATTGAACCTGGGTTAGGTTATCACATTCTCTCAAAAAACTTTATGAGGCTGCTTGGACTTGAAACGTCACAATAATATGTCTATTAGTTGAACGATGTGTAAAGTGACGATGATAACATTCAATGGTGATGGGATTGGCGTCGACCTATTATAAGTGGAAGGGAGTTGGTAAAATTGAACGAGCTTATAGATTTACTTTGTAACTTTCGTCATGGTACACAGCAGACAATTGAAATTTATTGTTAAGTAACTCTAACTTGTTTTCAGTTAAATCAACGCGGGTTGCTATTCATAAATGCAGGCTTGTCTCGACTAGTTGTCACACCCCCAAATCGGGTCGCAGCGAAATAGGTAATTCATGAGCGTGACTTCATACATATCTCGAACACATGGCAAGAAAACGACCACTATATGGACGTTTTGAAAATAATACACCGTTGCATTAATTTAACTAAAACAAAGTTAATACAAAAGCTTAAGAGGAAAAAGGGGCAGCACGGAATATTAAAATGTTTGAAAACAACGGGTATTATGTAGATAGAAAATCTTGTAAAATATAGCTATGATGTACGCAAACTCCACATATATCACATCAAGAAAGCTAAGAACCTGAAAAAAATATGCTAAAATGTCAACATAAAGTTGGTAAGTTCATAGGTTTAAGTAAAGTATTTACGAGAACCAAAAGAGTTTGGTGTCTACTGTTTCACTAACAGTAGCATGAAAGGTATTTAGTAATCAGTATCGTTCAATAAAAATAGTGTGAACCATAACGTTTCCAATTGTGTGTGACTATTGTAACACATACAATATCACACAAAATTGTTTACGATATTACCTTAAGCTCATGACACCGAAGACTTAACAAGTTATGTATCCTAGATTACGGTTGGTGATAAGAGGGTGTGAAGAAATGATACATGGGATTGGAGGTGGGATTGGGCTAGAGAATTAAGAGGTAGAGGGTTAGAATATTTTAAGGAATAGACGGTTTTAACTAACTTTTTTTGTTCCAAATGTGTTGCAAGAATATTCTTGGAGATGGATACATGACGACAATGGTGCTTTCACGGTTAAAAAACTTAAAGAAATGGTCGATGGCAAGATCCTAAATCGTTCAAATGGTGCTCAAGAGACCAAATGGTGCAAGATCATCCCAAGAAAAGTTTGCATTTTTATTTGGCGTCTACAATAAAGACAAGTACTGGTATACAAAAGATGTAACGACCCAAACCCGCTCCGGAGAGTAGGCCGAAACGTCATAATCATGGTGTCATATCAAAGCATAATAAAGGCATAAAGTCATAAATGATAACATAGGACAAGGTGGAAAGCCGGAATCAAACATCGGCTCCCAATTATGAAATCAACATGAATAACGTAAAAGAAGTCTAAAGGACGAAACATGTGTCCAAGATAGTATAGCACATCAAAATGTATGCGATAAAAAGAAAGGAAGCTAAATGGGTCACTTCCTAAGCACACACTCTCTCAAGCCCAATCTCCCTCTAGATACCTGCCGTATAAGAAAGAGAAAGAAATACGGCTGAGCATAACGCTCAGTGAACGGATATAATAACAATGTAAGTAATAAGTATGAATCCTGGATAATAAGTATAAAGCAGCGGAAAGATCATGAGTGTCATGAGGAAACCTGGAGAATACATCGTGAAGGAATAGGAAATAAACATGTAAAACGTGGTAACGTGAAGTCAAAGATATCATGAGATATCATTTATAAACATAAATAATAAGGAATGCCCACGAGCTCATATAATCATACATGTCATAATAATAATGTCGTGAATACATGCATATAATAGAGGGGCTGCCTCAACATGTAATAGAGGGGTGACCTCTTATAATAATATGGGTGGAGGGATCAGCTCCAATGTGATGGGATGTAGAGCACACACCAACCAATCACCATGAACGTGTAAACATGTAAACTAGGATGCACCCATACGCCCCTGAATAATAATGGCCAAACATGAAATATAATCTGGTAACATGAAAAGGGACGCCGCGTGAAATCACTCTCAACGCGAAAGAGTCGTGACACAGGTGCCTCATGTGTCACGGTCATGGTACCTCCATGACTAGGTGGTAAGTCATGTAAATCATGGTCATGCGTATATATAGCTCGGGCAATAGAATAAGTCATGAAATCAACATGTAAGGGATCATGGCAAAAGACATAAAAATGGGGAAGCATAGCAGTTCTGGGGATGAATCATGAAAAGAAAGAATGTCCTTACTGAAAGGACGGAATATCCGTACCTTATGTCCAGCAGTAACGGAAAGAGATGGATAAGAAGATGGAAGCTACTCCTGCTTAATGCGATCTACATGTTAAAGGACATATATAAGTTACTTGTTCATGATTAAGGTTACTTTCCATTTTTTGTAACTTTCTATTTTTAGTAACTTTCTATTTTTAGTAACTTTCTATAATTAGCATGATTCCTTGATTAGTACGTTCCATGATTAACATATTCCATGATTAGTATGTTTCATGATTAGTATTCTTGTTATATTGGGTACTTTCCAAAAATAGCAGCTTCTAATTATAGTAAGTTTCCAAAAATAGACTTTCCTTAATTAACTTTCCATAAATGATAACTTTCCTGATTTAATAAGTTTCCATAATTAAACTTTCCAAAAATAGACTTTCTAAAAATAGACTTTCCAAAAATAGCAGGTTTCTATATATAGTAAGTTTCCATAAATAGCATGTTTCTATAAATAGCAAGTTTCTATAAATAGTAAGGTTTACATAAATAATATCAAAATGACATTTTCTACCCCCCAACTTATTTTTCTCAGATCATAACAAATATAATAACATGCTTAAATCAGACCCCAAAGTTTCAGAAATTACAAAACAAGTCCTTATACCTTTTATACCAAAATCGGCTAACATTTAAATCCACAAAACCCTAATCAAATTTTCCCCAATCACAAACACAATTATTTCCCAATCATTGGCATTAATTACACCTGGAAAAAATAACAAAACCCTAACCCTAATTCATTTTAACCATTTTCTTTCCTTTTTCCCTTATTTTCGAATTCGGTAAACACAAATAAATCTTCAACAATTATTCGAATCATTTATAAATTATGTTGAGATTTTTGATCTTTCGATGTGTATTTTGGCAGCTATTTTGAGTAATTGATCATTATCGAGTATCCTAATGGATTTGACATGACGAATTACTGTGGATTTTGCATTCTCAGAAGTGTTTTACCATTCTCGGAAGGGGTTTTACTATTTTTGAATCATTTCTTTACATTTTCGGAAATTTAAGTATCACTATTAGTTTAATTTCGATTGAAAAGTGTTGTAATAGATATATACGTATTTTCGGTTCTATCAAAAAACATATTAGGTGGTTAATCATAAACTCGGTTGTCTATCGAGTTTCATAAGTATTCACACATTTTCGGTTTTATCGAAAAGTGTGAATAAGGATTTAGTGATTTAATCTCAGAAATTAGTTTACAAAGTGTAAAACATCACAATTTCACGGTTTCATCGTGAATTGTGTTTTTGTAATACAAATTTGGCAATTGTTAAACGAGTAAATCAAATTCGGTTCTATCGAGTTTGATGTTATATGAGTTTTGGATTATTCAGTCATCATAAATTTTGGTTTTATCGAGTTTGTGGTTATTGTTAATCCATAATCAAAGGATTTTTCAAATCTCGGTTCTATCGAGTTTGATTAAATCAATTTTTTTTTACTAAAACAAGATAATCGATTTCTGGGATTAAGTGGATTTCCGAGTTTAATACGTTTTTACTGTTACCGAGTTTGATAGTAGTCTTTGTCCGAGTTTTAGTTCTGTCCGAGAAGTATACCGAGTTTCAGACTACTTGTTATCCGAGAACATGGTTGTCCGAATTTGACAACTGTTACCGAGTTTGGGATTTTTCTCACAAATATCACTCATTTTCGTCTACAAAGATCCAATCTTTGAATCATACGTAATGTCAACATCCAAAACATATTAACAATCTCTCGCTTATGCCGGTTCTGAGACTAGGCCTCCCATGCTTGAAATGGGTAGTTATATACCATGGGCAAGTAGATTTAGAAGATATATAAATCGAAAGAGAGAAAACCAAAAGTGGCTTAACAAAGCACTTGATGAAGGTCCTTATCAGTTTCAAATGTTTGTTCCTACTGGTTCGACATTACCGACACTGCAGACTGCAGAGGATTTACAAGGTGATGAATTATTGCACTATGATGCTGAAATTGAGCTCATGAATCTGATTCTACTTTCTATTCCAAATGAAATTTACAACTCTGTGGATGCTTGCACTACGGCCAAGGAAATGTGGAAAAGAGTTGAACGTCTGATGAGGGGCACTATACAAAACCAAGTTGACAGAGAAACTCGTTTTACGAACGAATTTGATCAGTTTGTTGCTGAACCAGGGGAAGCACTTGTTTCTGTCTACAACCGCTTTGCTCAGTTAATGAATGATTTGGAACGAAATAAAATGATTTTTCCAATTGTCACAGTTAACACAAAGTTCCTGAATAGCTTGCAACCGGAATGGTTGAAATATGTCACCCAAGTTCGTCTTGCTAAACGTTTGACAGTGGATTCGTTTGATGATCTCTTTGATTACCTTCAGCAATTCGAGAAACTGGTTAATGCATCACGGGCAAAGAAGTTAGAAAAGTCTCATGATCCTTTGGCTCTAGTAGCACACACGGGTTCATCTTCCAGAAATACCTCATCTTATTATGTAACGCATCCTACGTCTGTGGTTGATTATGACGATGAGTACCAGCAGGATGATGTTCAAACCAATTCTGAAGATCCTCTAGCCTCTGCAATGTTGTTACTTGCTCGAGCCATTACTCAAAATTTCTCTAATCCAACAAATAATCGTCTTCGTACTTCATCCAACACCAGAAACCAAGCAATCATTCAAGGAGATAGGGTGAATATTCAAAGCAGGAACCCTGGTAATACTGGAAGAAATACTAGACGAGCTTATGTTCAAGAGGAAGTTGTTGAGGGATCTAATGCTCAAAATGAGACCGGAAATGTTCAAAGGACTCTTCGAACTTCGTCTTCAGGAAATACTTCAACTGTTCAATGCTACAACTGTAGTGGACCACTATGAATCACTTCAAACCTGCTTTTTATAATAAAATTTAGAATTTAATACCCACACGACAATTTTCATAACTTAATTGTATAGGCCACTTAAACATGTTCTATTCACAACGATCATTTTTAAGCACAATATTTATTCACAATAATCATTTTAAACACAGTTTCGACAAACATCACAAAGTATTTTCTTTAAGAGGTTTATTTATAATTCGACATAAATTATCTATAAGTTACTCAAACAAAGGACATCGCAACACAAAGAGGGTTTTAAAAACACCAGTAAACATCTCTAACACAATTCTATTGTTACGCACCCAAAAGAAAACATAAGGTCTTATCCAAAATAACGATCAATAGAGCAAACCTAAAAACATCGATACTAACACGTCGCCAACGGGTTATGAACACCAATGGATTTACAAAGAAGGGAGAAATGATCCATACTAATATGTTAGGAATAATTAGTGCTTAAAAGAAACCTTTGATACTCATACGAGTATTCAATTCAACGAAAGAACTAACAAAACGTGCCTATATCTGAAAGAGCAGATTCCGAACAACCAATATACATCGAATAGGAAAAATTAGGTATCCTTACTAACAAAGTACGATGAAGGGATGCTAAGCTTAGGCTTAGGAAATCCAAACAAACAACCGAGCAAACAAGCAACCTCTATAATAGCAATACAAGGTATCCGCAAATACTAGATAGCAGGGAAACTTACTATCTATACAAATCAGCTTAATATATCCTCCAATTAGAGTAAGAGAATAATTCTCTACCTATACTACCATCCTTATCATGAATACACATATCAATAAAAAAAACATTTACACTACCATCTTACAACCAAACATAAATAAATGCAATCATGGTCACAAGTCTACGTGTGTGATGCCTTTATAATTATGTTGGCCACCATAATTATAAGTGCCTCCTTTCACACGTGTACTTACTTTCAAGATTACCCATATCAATCATAATTCACATATAAGCACATATACCACATTGCACATCTTAAACCACTCCAACTTAACACATAAAAGATGCTCCATCAAATAACTACTTACTTATATCAAATTGAAATCGAAATGACATAAAGGAACGAAAGTCTCGCAACGACTTCCAAAATACGAAATATCCAAAAGAAATAATCAATAACAACATGACGAGGTAAAGGACGGGATAAACTTATGCTGGGCCTCGCTTGGGTTTGACTTTGCCTCCGCAAGAATCACCCGACTCCGCGGGTCCAGCCCTATTACGCCGCATCCAACAATGATTAAATTATCATATATCCTTTGGTTCCAACAAGAGGTTCCATCATTCACTTAAGATTCGGTGGGAAACGGTTCCAAATGAAACTTCTTAGAAAACGCATACTAAATCGGGTTATGGGTATAATACATACTAAGTTGACAACTTAATTAAATGAGTCATAAATATTTATGAAAGATAAAAGGGAAGCATTGAGTTATATGAAAATAGAAGGATAGCATAATAGTTATACTAAATAGATATTATATTTTTAACTAAAAGGGGAACCCTAATAGTTATGCATTAAAACACATAAGCCTAAATGCATCTACATGAGAATCCTACGTTATAGTCTAGGCTCAACCACCTACTTATCTATAACAAATGCTTTGTTACAAATCTGTTACCACCCTGCCTGGAGGAACACGAGCGTAACACATGGATATCATCACAAACAAATGGTTCAACAATAGAGAGAACTAAAGAAAAAGGTAAACAAATGGAGGACAACCCCAATGACGTTGCAGGACAATATAAACACATGATAAGGGTCTTGCAATAAGTTAACAAAGTCAATTACCACACGGAATAATATCCAAAAGACTAAAAGTTCAACAACTTCCAACATCAAACAATTCTAATGACATAAATAAAATCTTCTAGGAGAAAGTTCGAATGCAAGCTAAGGTCTCACTAGTCAACACATCTAACCTCTTCTTCATCAGTGATTACTCTGAAATGGATGCTTAAAAATGTCAACATAAAGTTGGTGAGTGTCATAGGTTTAAGACACGAAAATCAAATCCAATTGTAAATTACTGTGATAATAAAGAAAACATTGCAGAACAATAAATGAACTATCATACTGGCTAACATGCAAATCCAATCAATCACACAACTAACGTCAAACGACTACAAGAGTCTCATTATGCACCAAATGTCCCTGTGTTACACCTTTGCCTGGCCATAGGATACTCTCAAAGTAACCTTCATGTCCGCTAGGAACACAAGTACCATCCAATAAACATGAATGGATACCGTCAGGTGATCATCCCTGACTTAGTTTACAATTCTCAATATCACATCACAAACATGTAGTACACAACATACAATAGTCACATTTTTGTTAATGCATTTGGCTTTTACAATATCATAGTAATCAATAAATTTCAAAACTTTGCGTCATTTCCACCACAATAATTATCAGAAAAGAGGGCTAATGAAACTCACCTGATTGCTCAAAACGCAGCTTCCAAATATTAACGCGCACTTTACAAATAAATAATATCGGTTACACACGGACCAATCCAAAAGCTAGTGTGCATGTAACAAACATATGATGATGTCTTGTGTTTATTATCCAACGGTTCTACCCCAAAAACTTGACCCATCCTGTACAACTTCATAACACTTTAACACTTGATACTTATAATTAAATACGATCGAATTTTGCATAATTTTAATGTATCTTTTCTTGACTCAAAAACCTTACTTAATACCTTCTTAATTTATAAAAATCACCACAGGTTCATTTATTGAGCTATTTTAACTACCTTGTGATTCCAAGTATCACTTACATGCGCATCTACCCTTAAATTAAATCAAACTCAAAATGTCAGAATTTGATCTGATTGCCACACCAAAATATATCACTCTATATATACTTAATAATTAGACATGCTTTTCAGAGGCTATTAATAGATTTTCACTAGACATATGGAACTTTAACAAATGTTGGATGGGCTAGCGTAATTACATTTTTAAGTTTAGGTTTTCCCCTCACAAAATGAACTAAATACTTACCCGTATTTACTGATTGCAACTTTTAAAGTAACAACTTTTGATGACTTTTTGACTTTAAAACTTCGAGGCTGGATTTATGTAATGCAGTTCATCTGATACTTCTTTTAGGCTTAAGAATCTTATTCAATTCGTTTTTATCACTCTAGATATCGTCGACTTGAATCACAGACCTAAATATCTGCCAAACCCTAATTCATGTTCTAACGCGAATTAAACCTAACCGATTACACCCATATGATCCTAATTAAGCCCTAATCATTATGACATGATTAGACATCATTAATTTATAGATTTATAAAAACCCTAATTCCATCATAATAATTATTACATGATTTAGAGATGATTAAACAATACAAGGTAAAAGATTTTACGAAAACTCTTCTGTTGAACACGCGAAAATCACAAACTCCAAGATCAAAACGCTTTTTTTTCTTCTTTTTTCTTGATCGAACGACCACAAGGGGGGAGGGGAAGTGTTTTTAGGGTTTTTTTGTTATTTTAATAAATATTATACATGTTTTACCAAATCAGTATTTGACTTGGACTCAAATTGGGCTTTTCCTTTCTTTTTTTTCTTTTTTTTTGGGCCGATCTCTCTCTCTCTCTCTCTATGTATGTATAAATTTTTTATATATATTTATATTTTTATATATATACTAAATATTATTATATATATTTATTTTTATATATATAATATATATATATATATGTGTGTGTGTGTGTGGTGTGTGTATTATTTTTAGATATGTTTTTTAGTTTTATTGTTTTACTTTACCTTAAGTTTCTCTTTTATAAAACCTTGCCTATTTGGTAAACCTTTTTGCATTAAAATGCCATTCTAATCTTTCTAATTAAAAATTTTCATTTCACCTTCACACTTTTTATTTTTTAAGAAAAGTGTCACCACTAACTTTCATTTTTACAAAACTTATTCCCTTCCATAGGTCATACTTTCAATAAAAAATCCAACGCTTAGACATCCACATATTAACGAAGCAACACACTCATAACACCAGCTTATTGGGCTTTGGTTGTTTCATCTATGCATGTTTATTGGGCTTCGGTTCTTATTATTCCTCAAGGTATCATTGATGACATACACCAGCTTATTCATGGTTTTATGGTGCAATGGGGTGTCTATACGCGAGAATGCCAAGGTTTCATGAGACGAGATTTGTCTTCCTAAGAAGGAAGGGGGTCTTGGATTACATCACCTTGACATCTTTAATTATGCACTAATGACTTATCACATTTGGAACAAGTATCGTCTAAGAGTCTTTATGGGTTCGTTTGGATACACACTACAAGCTCTGAGGTCGTTCTTTTTGGGACGTTCCCGTGAAGAGTGATATGAGTTGGGGCTGGCGTAAACTACTCCAACTTAGGGAGACTGTCAAACCATTTTTTTGGGTAAAATTGGGAAACGGTTTATCCACTTCACTTTGGTACGATCGATGAGTCTTCTCTTTGCCCTTTATAACTTGCTTAGTCCTTGTGACATTTTACTAAGAAGGGTTTCCTTTAAAACTAAGTGCTGATTTGTTTGTAAAATGCGGTTTTGGGCGTGGCCTAATGCATGGCTACATAAAGCGCGAAATATTGCACCTATTACGGCTCCTGTTCTTGATGTTTATTACAAACTGATGTGACGTATGGCGTGATCATCAAAGGTACTTTATCTTCTTTTTCAGTTGCAAAAGCTTGGAAGCCATTCGTCCGCGAGGTTAATCAGGTTGGGTGTTCGGATTGTTTGGTTCTCTCATAATTTTCCTCGTCATGCCTTATATTTGTGGTGGTTATGTGGCGCAAGGCTCAAAAACCACATGATAGAATGAAGCAATGGGATGTTGGGCCAATAATTGATGTTAACTCGCTTCATTGCTCTCTTTGTAATGCACAACTGGATTCACACACACATTTATTTTTTGAGTGTGCATTTTCAGCAAAGGTGTGGAGTTATGTCCGTGTTCTAGCTGATATGGACCTGGTGCCTCCCGTCATGCATGATATTACTCTCTATTTGCAGCCCATAGGTAGTAAGAGGATGGCTAGGTGCATCTTTGGTAAGCTCATCGTGGCTGCTGCAACATACTTTATATGGCTTGAGCGCAATAATAGAACATTTAAAAATGTTAGAAGATCCCCGGAAGAGATTAGAGACATCATTATGGTGACTGTTCGCTTAAAACTTCTTTCTCTTCGTTTTAAGAATACATATTCGCAGAATAAAAAACCCTAAAAAAATCTCTCCCTTAGAGGGGATTTCCGGCCGCCTCCTTTACTATTTTTCTGGCCAAAACACAACTTTATTCGTCCTCTCTACCATTTATTTGGTATGCAATACGAATCTAATGCGTGTTTTCATTCTAAAAGTGAGGCGGTTTGGTTTATTTTTTTATCTTTAATGAAATCCCGTCCCACAAGATCATTGGCTTACCGTCATTCATTGTCAAACATTGTTCTAATTATTTAAATAGATTCTTGGAGTGACGTGTTTACTTTTTACGCGGCTGAGATCTTGTTGTTTATTTTAAGGCAGCCGGCACTCTATACCTTAATAGATAATTGTTTTTTAACGATTGTATTATGGTTTGTTCATTGTAATATTTTTTGGGGCTTCGCTGTTGTATTACATTTTGATCCGTTTTGTATTTTTATTTTGTTAACATCGAGATGTTGTGGATGGTGTTGATAATCTGTGGTCATTAATGGCGTATATAATGCAGATCGTTGGATATGGGGGCGTGGTGTCTTCGAAGTGGAGTGAACCTTATTGTAGGTTTCTTTTAATGATGATCTTTAGTTTCGGTGGTCAATCTGGTGGATTGGTGTTGTTGCCTTGGTTACACGAAGGGTCTAACGTCTATGTTTGTGGTAACATTACACATCATGGTAACAAGGAACCTTCCGTTCTGTATGATTATCTAGGATGCTCGTGGTGTGATTGCTTGATGATCATTGTGGTTAGGTGGGTTAGGGGAGAGGTTGGATCGAAACCCTAACGCAGGTTAGGGTATGGTACGTTTAGAACATGTGTTTTGCACGTGTTGTTTGGTGATACCCCTAACGTTTCTTGTTTTGGGGTTGGGTGGGCTCTAGTTTCATGCATGTTTTGGATAGAATTCTTGTTTTATTGGCGTGGTGGCTAGAGATGGAAGTGCGTGGGAGCTGTATTTAGGCAATAACGCTAAATGTTGAGGGCTTTGTTCTGGTGTCGTTCGTCCATACATAATTATCATATTGAAGACGGAACAACTGGTTCATGGGAGGTGTCTCATATGTTGGTTGAAGTTGGAATATTGATCTCTATTGTACTATCTTTGGTTTTTATTTTCCAATTTTATTGGTAGTCATAAGAAGTGGGTTTGTCACTCTTATGTAGTTTATGGTTGTCGCACAGTGTTATGTGCTGGTTGTAACCCATGTAACAGGCCGTGATGTTAGGACTTCACCTACATCCGTTTGTACTTCAACATTTTTTTGGGGTAATATATTTTACCGAGGTTGAGTCCCTTTTACCCAAAAAAAAAGAATACAGATTCGGTGAGGCATTTGCTAAGCCGATGGAAGATGCCTAAGAATTTTCGTATCTATGGATAACTTTTCAATTTTCATGCTACTTATGGTAATTTGTTTTGCGAGCTTGAATAGCCGGTTTCTGGAGGTTTTGGGGAAATCCAATAGTTTAGTCTTTACTATTTGTACACATATAGTCAGGCTTATTGTTTATGGCATGTCACGACACTTTAGAGTAGTTCAGCTAGCTTGAGGTTACTGTGGTATTTTAGCACATTCCATTTGTACTTAAAACTTTCCTTTGTGATTTTATTCACTTTTACGGGTAACCCTTTAACCAAAAAAAACACACTCATATCGCCACACTTTTCCATTATCACTACAGTGACAAATGGAAATACTCAACATATACTTCATCCTTAATTAAAAATGAGATGAACACGCATCTCAAGTTGATCACTATACACACACAAAGCCACATAAAGCACAAAATAAGCACACATAAATACTTAGCCAACTCTAACGGAATGACCAACTTGCTCAAATCACGGGTGTCACATCAAAACCCTAGACACAAAATTAAGAAGAAAATAAGATGAAATCACTTACAATAGTTGTTATAGATTGATGATTTGTTGATGATCTTGTAGATTAATTGCTCCAATTGTCGATTTTATGTTGTGTTTGTTTGATGGTTTTAGTGTATTGAGTTGTAGGTGTGTTTGTATATAATAGTTGTGGTCAAATTTGTTTAAATCTGTTATTTCCCCATTGATCTGTGACTCACGGATCCTACTAAAATAACGCACGGATCTCCATATGGTAGGATCTGTGGGCAGCAGGTCTCCTAAATTATACGAAAACAGAGTGTTTTGAGCAAATTGAGTTATTGGTGTTATGTTTTAGCAATTGGAGAGTGTATATTACTATTAGGTGTATGTGATATTAATTTTCAGAGTCGTCGTTCCAAGTTTTGAGTAAACTGTGTTATTGTCGTGAGTTTCATGATGGAGTTTTTAACGTAGTCGATCCTTCTAGGAGTGTGTTATATTTTAGATAAGTTTGACCATTATAATAACCTAATATCATGTCTATAAACATTTAGGCTCAACAATACATCGTCAACCACAAGTGTGTGTTGCATTCAATGATGTCCTTTTCATCATTTTTCAATCGATTTTGAAGGTAATGTAGGGTCCTTTCATGTAGACTTTGAAAATATACATGGTATGTTATTTGATATTTTCTTTATCTAGCAAATTCTAATCTCGTTTATGTTCATGTATCGAAAGTTTTGTAATTAGAAACTTGTAAGAGAATTTTCATCTTTTGATAATGAATAATTGCCTTCTTAGAGTTTCCGCTTACGATTATAGTTAGGATGATGAAGGATCACTATCCATGATAAGTTTCATCTTCCTAATCCTATTCATTAAGTATTTAAATTACTTAAAGTTTCAATGGTTAGTATTTATCTGGATATATTTTTCGGATGCAACGTTCTTGATAGAGATATTGCCCTTTTGGACGTTATCGCGTAAAAAGTGATGACAAATTTCTATATGTTTTGTTCTAGAGTGTTGTACGGGGTTTTTACTTAAGTCGATAGCGCCTTTATTGTCGCACATGATCGGAACGTCGTCGAGGGTTATTGTAGTGGGACGATGAGAGCTTGTGGCATCATAGTGCTTGTTGGACATGCCTTTCCGGGGCGGAGATGTATTCGGCTTTCGGTAGTGGAGATAGCATAGGGCCGTTTGTTTCTTAGCGAACCAAGAGAAAGACACGAGAGTATACAGACATATATATCACAATGATCGTACAAACGCACTAGTGCTTTTGGGTGATCTCAAGTAATCGACCGCGTAGTCAGAGTGGCATTTAAACTATAGTTTCTATTCGGTTCCTTTCGGTTACATAATCACTAAAGGTGATAGTCTCTAATTACCTTAATATACGTTAACGGTTCTAATTTGGGTAGCTTAGGTTTTTCCTTAGAACGAGCACATAAGCAAAACACTAAACATAATATCGGACTATTGCTCGTTAAATTAAAGTAAACTACCAATATACCTCGATTTTTGAGCTTATCCCGAAGACGGCTTCATCGTCTTTGTGAGCTGATCTCCGTGCATCGGCGTCTTGGTTGGTTGGGATCTTTCTAAACCGGACCTTCTTTAACATCTCTGTGTTATACTATGGATTGATTGAAAAATTTTTGTCTTTCATTTGTTTGATTTGAAGTCCCAAGAGAAGTTTTAAACCCCCCCCTCCCCCATCTACTCATCTCAAAACTCGTAGTGCATGTTTTGAAAATCATCACACAAGTTTTGACTTCGTAAAACCAATTAGTCGTCGACCATTTATTGAACAATGATAAGATGTGATTTTGATTTCTTAGTAAAAAGTGTATTATCGACCCATTCCATTGGAATACTCGTGTTTTATCAAAAATGCTTTTAGTCTATCATACCAAGATTTGGGAGCTTGCTTAAGACCATACAAAGCCTTTTTAAGTTTATAAACATAGTTTGGTTTTTGAAAATCAATGAATCCTAGAGGTTGAGCATAAACGTAAACCTCTTTGTTTATAAAACCATTTAGAAAAACACTTTTTACATCCATTTGATATAATTTAAAATCATTTGCACAAGCTTAGTAAGAAGTATTCTATCGACTCATAATCTAGCTACTAAGCTTTCGTTTTCATATTAATCTATACCTTCTTGTTGTTTATATCTTGTGTACTAATCTAGTTTATTTCTAGGATCTATACCATTTTATTCTAATTTATTTTAAACACCCATTATGTTTCCATATGACGATTGACTTACAGTAAAGGGATAATTCTAAACATCAATTAGCTACAAATTGATTTATATCTTCTTGCCATAGCTACACAACAACTTTCATCTTTTATGCTTTTTTGATATTTTTAGTGTTTCTAATTGTAGATATAAACAAATAAATTTACTATGACTTTGGGCTTGAGATCTTAAGGTTTTTTGATGAGATTTCCTATGACTTGATCTAGTGGATGATTCTTGGACTCTTCAATGGTAATATTTTCGTCAACTTCTATCGACTCATATTTCTTCTGTTATTAGTAATTACTATTTTGGTCATTCTTTCTAATGGCTTCTTCCTGATAATCTTCAATATCAATCAATGGTGATAATTTGGTAGGAGGAGGACTTTCATCGAATGTCACGTTGAGTGATTCTTCGACTTTCATTGTATGTTTATTTAATACTACATAAGCTTTACTATTTTGAGAATATCTTAGAAAAACACTTAATTTGACTTGGGGTCAAACTTGGTTAGATTGTCGTTAGTTATCAAAATGAAGCACTTGCTTCCAAACACTTTAAAATATTCTAAAGAAGGTTTCCTACCTCTAAATATTTCATAAGGGGTTTTTCCTAGTATTGGTCGAATTAATACTCTATTTAGTATTTAATTTGACGTATCAACAACATTACACCAAAACTTTTGTGGAATGGATTGTCCTAGACATCTCTTGTAAGGTCCTATTATTTCTTTCTACTACCTCATTTGATTGTGGAGTACGTAGAGCTGAGAAGTTATAAGTAATGCCTTGTGCATCACAATAAGCTCCAAATTATACTTTATTATCAAATTCCTAACCATGGTCCTTTCTAATAGCTATTATAGAACTACTAAGTTGGTTTTGAATTTTCCTACTTAATATTTTAAATTTCTCAAATAAAAAAAAACTTTATTTTTGGTCTATTAGGTTTTCTATTCCTGTTTACCTAGAATAATCTCTACTACAACTAAGGTGTATAGATTACCTCCATAGCTTTTAATTGCCGATGGACCAAATAAGTCCATATATAATAATTCTAAACATCTTTTAGTGGAAACCATATTTTTAGCTTTATGACTTGCATGAGCTTGCTTTCCAATTTTACAAGCATCACAAAAATGTTTATCATATTTTAGCTTAGTTAAGTTTCTAACTAATTCTTTAGATGACAAGGATTGAATTAAAAGCGTATTTGCATGACCAAGTCTTCTATGCCATAAGGTAGAATTATCCACTACAATTTAAAAAAAAACACACCAAAAAAATTTAAAAAGTGGCGAGACATAATTTGTCTTGAGACTTATTTCCTAATTTCATTACGTATAAGCCATTTTTCCTAATCCCGTTTCCTATGGTTTTACCATCTTTAATTATTTCACTACCTTCTTCCGTGAATAAGACTTGACACTTATTGTCACAAATTTGACCGACACTAAGTAAGTTAAAAGCTAAGTTATCTACGTGTTCTACATTAGATATAGTAAGAGAGTCATTAGAGATTGTACCTTTGCCTATGATCTTTCCTTTTAGGTTACTTCCAAAAACAACATTACCTCCGTCGTATGCTTTGTAGGTAGAGAATAAACTCTTGTTACCGGTCATATGTTTGGAGCAACCACTATCTTTGATCCACTCATCCGGTTCCAAGCATGTTCTCAAGCATACCTATTTCAACAAATACAAATTCAAGCGTTTGGTCCCTAATATATAATGGGTCTGAAAATATTAGTGTTGTACATCCCTTGCATTTGTTGCAAGGGATATTGAAATGGGATACATATTCCCATATGTATGAAGCCTTGATTTTGTTAGTTGTTCCAATTCATAGGGTAGAAGTTTTGATTAATTGGTTGTCTAAAGTTTATCCTAGATTGAGGTGTGTTGTATCTTGGTTGAGAAGAGATGTTTCTTCTAGGTGGAGGTGTTTTCGATCTAGACTCGGTTTTGACATAACCTATACCGCTTTTAGGTGATGGGTTTAAAGATGGTTTCTTTGACTCATCAATGCTATTATGTATTAGTTTCTTCCTAGTAATAACAAAATCCGATCTAGAAGACATAGGTGACTAAAAAAACCTGTTTGTCCCTTTTCGCAATAAAAATAATATCAAACTATTATTTTATGAAACGAGCAATAAATTGAAATAAAATATTACCTTCAGAAAATATGGGTTCTCACACAAAACATATAGGTTTGGTTCTGCTAGTTGATGCTTTATTACTATTGAATTCTAGACCTATTTTACAACTAGATGACTTTTGATTATTTAACATTTCTTTTAGTGAATTAGCGCTTTTATCAAATTTTACAAACTTAACTTGAGTTTTCGTAAGTTTAGCGTTTTCCAATTTAAGTTCTTGACATGACTTACACGCAATATCAATTTCTTTACTTCTCTCAAGTTTCTTAATTTTCTCGTTCAATTCTAAAACTTCCTTTTCTAAAAGATCTCTTTTAGTTTTCAAAGTTTTATTCTTGTTAATGATTTTTAGGCTAATTTCACATAAGCTATTGTATTCTATTTGCATAGTATCATCATCAAGAGAAGATGTGTTATCGCTATAGTAAGAAGAGTTAAGAGTTACCTCGTATGAGATTGAGCCATGAGATAAGTTTCATCGTTAGTTTTGTCTTCGGCGTCATTTTCGCTATCGCTCCAAGAACCTCCAATAAAGGCCTTTTGATCTTTGTTGCGAGTTGGTTTTGGACAATCGCCAATGAGATGATTTGGATCACCGCATCTAAAGCATTTCCGGTCACTCTTGCCTTTCTTCTCATCCCTTTGTCGGAATGACTTCTTTTCTTCTCTTGGTTGCCTAACAAATTTACCCTTTCTTCTAAAGAACTTTTTAAAGTTCCTTACGGCCATAGCATATTCTTCGTCATCACTTCCGGATGTCGAAGTTTCATCATCACTAGACTCTTTCTTAGCTTTCAAGGCAATGGACTTAACTCTTTCCTTTTTGCCTCTATAGATTTCGGAATCCTTTTCCATGACTACTTCATGTACTTTTAGATTGCCGATAAGCTCGTCTAGAGCTAGTGATGACAAATCTTTCGATTCTTCAATCGCCGTGACCTTTGCTCTCCATTTAGGATGTAGAGCCCTAAGAAACTTCCTAACATAGTTCTTGCTAGAGAAACCTTCATCAAGAGCTTTAAGACTAGTAATAATAGTGTTAAATCTAGCCAACCGCTATTAATAGATTCTTCTTTAAGGATAGTAAATTATTCATATTGTTGAACAAGATGATCGATTTTTATATCCTTACTTAGACTATTCACCCTGATTAAGTGTGCGATAACAGCAGATTGCTAAAGAATCTTTTAGCCGTCTTACACATAAAAATTCTGTCATACTCCTTTTTAGGTAATGTATTATAAAGAACCATTTTAGCTTCATTATTTTTAGCAAGTTTTCTTTTAAGATCGTCATCTTGTTGTTCAAAAGGAACTACTTCTAAAATTTGGGTAACTTCATTTTTGGCAACCGGTGGAAAATCACCAATGAAGATAATATGCCAGAGATCTAAATCTTTTGCTTTCACATAAGTTTCAAATCTATTTTTCTAATATATAAAACAATCACTTTTGAAAAGTGGTGGTCTTTGCATAGATTGCCCTTCTAGATATTTATCCGAATCCATAGATCAATTCAAGCTTTAATGTACAATATACGTTAAAGATCTTGGGTGACATTCACTTCTGATACCAATTATGGAAACTATAAGGGGGGGGGGGTTGAATAATTTTTACCGTTTAAAAAAAACTTAGATTTTCGACTTATGTGAATTCAAGAGATATACACAAGTGTATATGATAGCGATGCAATAAACAAATAAGTAAATACGAAGTATAAACAAGTAAAGATAAAAAAGATCAAACCGATGACATAATGATTTATAGTGGTTCGGCTACGAAGCCCCTCTTTGCCATACTTCACTCATCAAGTACCCAACTTGAGAGTTTTTTTAACTATGTCAACAAGCTCCTTTTAGGCGAAGAAAACCATACACGTCGCTTACACCTTTTCTGGTACTAAGCTAAATACCGAGTTTTACTCTGAGATACAATCTAACAAACTATGTATTTTATGGCCTAAATACGAACCTATCATACACATATGATAAACACAACATACAACACAAGATATACAAGATGAATGATTATCACAATCGTGATGACACAACTAAACTAATAACTCTTGAAGCTTCACGTCTTTGTTAGTGTTCTTCACAAAAGAGTGGAATAAGTTGATCACTTGTAATGGATTATGAAACAAGTATAATGATCAAAGAGTATGAAAAAGAGAAAAGCTAAAGAGAAAAATATTCGTGAAGAGTTTTTTAAAAATAAAGACTTAAGGTTGCCTATTATATAAAGCCCACATTTGAAATTTCAAAATCTGTCCAACCACGATTTTGGGTCGCACGACAACGAGCCCATAGCCCCTGGACCCGTCCTTTAGTTTTGCTGGATCTGTGGGATGCAGCTCGGAAATTTTTTGTCTTTTTGTGATTAACCCCAAATCTTAACAAAATATTCTTATGTACTTAAAAATAAGATTTATTAGATACTTCTAGAAGGAAAATATTTCTTAACATGAATAAGGAAATATTTTCAAGATTCAGGAAGATTTGGAAAGGTTTAGAAAGATTGTTTCCACTTATTGTTAATCCTATTTTGTCTTACATGATTAATATAAACGTAGCGCTGATAATTAATCCTTAGTTTTATTAAAACATTTGAATGTCACGAAAAGGAGTTTATGCAAATGATTAAGTTTAGATGCAATAGAAAATATTTTTCTTTGATCATTAACTACGTTTAATAATGTCATATTCATACCTTAAGTGATTTGTCGTCATCAAGTAAACTTACGACTAAATAACTTGTTTACGTAAACTTTTACGTAGTATGACATTATATTTGTTATTATCAAAACATGAAGATCATTAAATATAAATATCGTTTTTACGTGAATATTTGTATTAACAGGCTCTAAAGAAGGCTTCTCTCAAAGTTGAAGGATTCGACCTAAAAAAGTCCCAAAGTTCTAGGTTCGTGAAGTGTGTTTCTGATGCACGAGCCAATTAAAAAGCTTTGTTTAAAGTTTTGGGGTTTGACCTTAAGAGGGCACATTGTAAAGCCGGTTTAAGTCCATAGATATAAAATGATTTAAGTAAAGATTATGATATCCCCGTTACTCATTTTATAAGCATCTCAAACTCCATCAGGTATTCGGCCATCGTACCCATTTACAAGAGCTTAGAAAGTGCGTATTTCGCATCCCGATTGCTGTCGCCCGATGCCATGTACAGTAACTCGAAGAACAGTAATCCGATAAACAAATTTTTTTAAACCTAAATCGAAAGCCTCTCAACGAGAGCTCTCAATGAAAGCACCAATTGATACGACTCGGTTAGGGGTTGTATCAGGATAAGGCACCACTTTTAGCATGTGCGAGCTCCATAAGAAAATACATAGACAAATGAGAGGATTATTGATCTTTAACTTGATTGATTCATTATAAACTAAAAAGTACAAAGAGTATTTATAGAACAAAAGTAATGTAAAACCTTAATAGCTAAATAGGTCAAGGGCTCAAGCTCAGGCATATCATTCCTCACTCCTTCAAAACTACCTTGCCCTCAAGGTGTTGTCTTAAAAAGCACTCTTGATTGACTTTCCTAAATAAACATGAAGACATTCCAAAACAATAACACTTAAATAAGAATAGATTATATGACATAGTCTTTATGGCATACGGGCTTGAACTTCTTCCTCTGAGATCGTTTGGGCCGTCCGTCCTCCTGCAACATTGACGTAACAGATTATAACATATTAGTCTCAACTCACTTTGTCAAAGTAAGGTGTTCATTTTTATTTATTTTTTCTCAAGTCATTCAATAATAACTATGCATTGATTTTTTATTTGGCGAAAATATTTCTTTTGACCACAACTTATAATACTACTACTATAAAGGGGACTGATATTTTTTACCTTTTAAAAACTTATACTAGTAAGGTATTCGCGCGTTGCAATGAGATACTCTAAAATAAAAATTAACGACATCGATAGAAGTGCTTGGTGTTTGAGTTACGTGTATATGATAGTTTTTAAAGTGTCTGGTGTTTTAGTAACTTTCTTATATTGTATCATATGATAAATATGATAATATGATTGTAATTTTGAGTGAAGGGGTGTTTGAGTCATGTTTATATGATGGTTTTTTAAGTGTCATGATGTTTTAGTAGCTTTCTTATATTGTATCATATGATAATATGATTGTAATTTTGAGTGAGGGCTATTTAAAAAAAAACATTAATTATATTAGTTGAATTTATGTATTAAGTATTTGTAAATATAGTTTTATTTAATTATTTTTTAGATATTAAAATTAAGTTTCTTTGCTATACAACTGTGAAATGCCTTAAAGGTAATTATATAATATCTCAAAATCTTTTGATAGAGGAAATGCTTAAAATGTCCATTTATGAGGCGTCGTATAGATACTCGAAAACATACGAAACAAAACTATATTTATTTCATTTGTTATTTCATTTTTTTATTAAGGTTACCTCGATGAATTTTAAATTAACAAAAAAAACCAATATAATGAAATTACAATAACTATTAGAGATCTGATAAAAATATCAGAACATCCAGGCTGCAAAACCAATAACCCAACACTAATTACTTCCATCATGATTCCATTGAATCTTTATTCGATCCACAAAAGCCAAATCTTTAAACTTAAGAGTCATAAGTTTCAACCTCGTGCGTGAGAATATAATATCAAAATCTTGATCACAGGACGCGACTTCTTCTTAAAGATTCTATTATTTATTTATTGCCAAATAAAATAGATAGTAGCACCAGAAACGAATCTTAGCCACAACTACTGTTATGCAACTAATTTGAGATAGCTAGTCTCCCAAGAATTAAGAGAAGAAGTACAAGACGAATTAGGGCAATTTTCTGATATTTCACTCATAAAAGAAGTACAATATAAATACTAACAAGAAGCTAACCGCTAAGCTAAACTTTAGGAAGAAAACTTGACTAGAAATATAAACGTGGGTAACTAATGCAATGTGGAAGACCACTTATTTATCCTAAATGAATGCATGTACTACTACACATTCAACATACATGACGTCATGTGTAGTAGTGGTAAAACAGAAGGTATGACTTCTTCCTAAAGACCAGGTGTCACTCTTTATATCGCGAGGGTTGTCTTTTGAGTCGGGTGGGTCGTGTCATGTCCTGCACTTGAGTGTCTTGGACCGTATCAACTACATTTGTCAAATGCATATGGGCTATTGACTTGAGTGCCAAAACGAAATCCATCCAAGAGTTACCCATGCCATTTTGAGAAGAGTGCAAGAGGTGCAATTGCACAGGGCCACCGCTACCCGAGGGCCACCGAATTTTATGCACTTCTATTATATATATACACGATATGAGACTCGAGTTTAATTAGTTAATGCACTACTCATACATATGTATATTATGTGTGTGCTTAAGGGCCTCTTCGTGGTAATGGCACGGGGCCACTAAAATCCACAAGACGGCCCTGGAGTTACCCACGTTTAAAATGTAAATAAATGCTTTAGCTTTGAACAAACCTGCAACGAAAAACCACAATTGAAAAAAAAATTGAGCATGTGAATCTTGTACAAGGTTACAACACATGAAACATCTCATGTCAGCTATATTCACCACCAACTCTACTTTCTAAGCTTTAGGGGGTGTTTGGTTCGGCTTATATGTGGGCTTACGAGCTTATGTGATTTCGGCTTATATATTATAAGACCTAATTTTCTGGCTTATTTTGAGATTTATGGGGTTATATAAGTTTATCATATCGTAATAAACTTATATAAGTCCACAAGTCTCAAAATAAGCCGGAAAATGGGGGTTTATGAAATATAGGCCAAAATCAAATAAGCTCATAAGCCCACATATAAGCCGAAACAAACACCCCCTTAAGTTGTTCTTGTGTTTTAAGCCGTTCACTCAAGGAAATCGAAACAAGAAATACATGCAGTGAAATACTTTGAGAAAATTACACCACATCAAACCAATCAACACTGTCACTTCGTGTCTAAATTCAGAAATGTTAGCAAATCCCAAAATATTACATAAATTATTTGCACATAAGAGCAAAGGGTGCAGTAACACCCAAGTTACTGCCACATGTGCACCACATCAGCTTTTTCCTAATTAACTTACAACCAACTAACTAATCCCAAAACAGTCGCAACAGTAACTTGCACTAACTTCCACTTTTGGGACCTATTATTTTCTTTCTTTTCTATATTTTTCAAAAAACTAGTATTTCATTCATTTAAATTAAAAATACTAATTACAATAAGAAAAGAAAAAAACATACAAAAAGTAAAAAAAAATACAAAATAGAAAATTGAAAAAAATACGAAAAATTAAAAATACATCAAATTATTAGTTAACTAATTTTGTTGTGGATATCGTTATGCTCTATAATATTTTGTTGAAGGCTGTTGTGAGTTTCTCGGTCACGCAATTCTTTTGCCTTCCTCCGTTGAACTTCACATCTTTCGAACCAAGTACGTTGCATGTTAGCGTGCGGAGAAACATACATCTCGTTGAATTCAATTGTTGATATGGATATTTGTTGATCTTTTAAAATCATGTTATACAATATGATGCAAGTATACATGATTCTTTGTATCTTGTTGAAATGATAAGAACGCGTCGGTTGTTGTATAATTCCACAACGTCCTTGGCGAACATCGAAAGTTCATTCGACATCTTTTATTGCACTTTCTTATCGTCGTTTAAAATGGCCATGTTTTTCGTCTTGTGCAACCGTAAAAGATTTGACAAACGTTGACCACTGTGGGTATTAGCCGTCAACTAGGTAATACTCTTTTCATATTGAACTCCATTTACTAAGAACAGAGCCACAAGTGCAATATCTTCAAGAAGGTCATCGAATAACGGAGAATTATTTAAAACTGTTAAGTCGTATTCGCACTCGCTACACCAAGAAAACGCATGCCAAATTCACAAATCCTGACTAGCAACAACTTCAAGCATTATTGTTGGATTTTTTTTATCATCTCTTCTAAATTGACCGAGCATTCTCGGAAAACCATAAATCGCGTTATGGTGGGCATATAACTGTTAGATATCGTTAAATTATGGCTTTCGTAAAAACTCAGGCATGAACAAATCAATGACGCACATAGTAAAAAAAATTAAGACAATCGCGGATCGGTATGTTCACCCATCTGTAAATATTTGTCAAATGTATCGGGTGATGTGTCGTATGCTAATTGGCGTATGATAGAAGTGCATTTTATAATAACACTTAAACTCATTTGACCCGTACAATTAGGAAAAACTTTAAAAAACTAAAAGTAAGGGAAGAGGTTCATCATTATAAGAAGACATGCCTTCGACTATTTCTAAAATAGTGTGGAAACTAAAGAATCGTTGTAAGCTCAGATTGTTTAGATCTAATCTAGGATTACAAACATCAAAGATAAACAATTATGCAACGGAATAATAATAATAACAATGATGTTTTTCAAGGTTTTGTCATTTATTCATCTCACAAGCCCCAATACGCTATTTGATCAGAATAGATCGGTTACTCTAACTAGTAACAAGGATTTACAATCCTTGAGGCTAAACTATAGACGTCTATACTATTTTACTCTACTATACAAACATACACGACACCTTTGTGTTTATACGACTCTCATATGATGTGCACACCAAACTACACGACCTAATGATCTCTTTATATAGTAGAGATCATCTAGGTTTACAAAGGATAAGAACAAATATAATTAGGAACCAAATAAAATCTTCCTAACTTTTATCTTTATCTTCTATATCTTTTATCTTCTTAAGGAGATCTTTTAGAATCTTCAAAATCTTCCATCTTTTGAAGAATTCCAGCTTTGCGTTTAAGTCCTTCTTGTTTCATTCTTTTATTTATTTTGTCTCATTAAATTAATAATTCCCAACAATCTTCCCCTATTTGATGATGACAAAACAAACAAAGTCGTGTACGAACTTCATCATAAAGCCAAAGCTTCCCCTGAAGTTGAGATGTAATCATCTCCATGAATGAAACAAAACTCCCCTTTAATCAGATTTCCTTTGTAACCTTGCCATGTCACCAAACATAATAAGCTACAAATCATATCTCTGTAATCTTTTCCCCATTTTTGTCATACTCCAATAGGGGTCTTCTATAGATATGCAACTTGGATCATAACAGCTACAAATCATATACCACAACTACTAACCCATCCTTCCAATACTCAAATTGCCCTCCATGACGCACAATTTAGAAAAATGAATCTGAGTAGTAGAAATTTAAACTAGCAGTAGTAATAAAGATCAACAGTAGTAATGAAACACTTCCCCTCAAGTGGTGCATGTAGATGGTTAAACATTTTAACAATAAGCTTCCCCTGAAACCCATATGTTAACCATTTCATGAATCTTTAATTTTGTAAGCTCTATGTAATGATTATTGATGAAGAAAACTAAGTATAACGAACTTGATGCTGAAGTAGAACAACCTAAACTTGTGACTTATATCTTGTACTATCCACGTGACGTCAAACTTATAAATAAATCTGTGAAATATAAGTAGATCGCAATCTCTTGACAAAAATCCTCATCTTCTATGAGACACATAACCAAAGTGATAGCAAATATGAGCATTGAGTACCATAAGTTTGTAAATCACACACCTTTGCTAGATTTTGACAAGTCTTCGTCACATCGTTTCTAAGCACGAACAAGTTATCTCTAAACGTTGTGAGCCGTTTAAGATATGATAAGAACACACACCTGTGAAACTCCACTTCAACTTCAAATAGGTGATAAATAATCATCTTCGTAACCAATTCTTCCAATAAATCCTAAAAATAACAGCCATATATCGTTTAAGAACAAACTAAAAGAAATTCAGTTATGTTTGAGATCCAAACGTGTGTCTTTCGATATCGCATAAAGCTAGCAGTACAAACTCATTTAATACTAGCAGTACAAACACACAAAACAACCTGGCAGCACTAACTCTAATGGCAGTAGTAATACTCTTCTATCAGCACTAATACACAATTGACAGTATTAACTTTTCAATACCATGCCAATAACAACAGTAATATTACATTCAATGGGCTTCCAACACAACAATTTATGAATGCTCCAAAAATCCCCATGAGCAGCAATACCAACTTCTAAACACTCCACATCAGCATAAACTAATTAAGAAGCAGTAGTAACCAATGAAGTTATAATTGTTCTTTAATGGCTTGGCAGTACTAATTTCCCTTTGGCAACATAAATCATTGCCGACAGCATTAATATATTACGAACAGTATTAACTTTTATTGGAAACAACAATATTAATGAACCTGGCACTACTAACCCAAACGGGCAGTAGTAATCAATCGACTATCACCAAACTTGCATATCACAAATCTAGATTCAATGCCAGCAGGTTTTATAAATTCTATGCTCAAGACCTGTAACAATGACGATTGATAGTAACCCTAAAACTTAGGGTTTACTTCATTGTTTTGAGAATAAACTAAATTTTTAGGGTTTGATTTGTTGTTTTAAGAACAGTGAGACGAGCATAAATCATCATGAGCATCAGATAAGATACATCATCATCACGTCTCTGTATAATTTTCATAACATAATGAATTCACACAACCTATGATGTTTGTCAATACCTGCAGAATATGATATTCAATACCCTCATGTGCTCCTTAGTAGTATTAGCATCATATCCAATAACAACCTGCTGCTTCTTAAAAGACGATCATTTAAACCATGAACAAACCTGTACGCCCAAATCACCAACCTGCTGCTTCCACTCTTTTATTGATATCTGCTGCTCCTTTGTCTTGTTGCGATTTAAAGACATACTAATTAAACCCAAATCAACGACAAACATATTAGGGTTAGGCAGCGATTACATCTATACTTTGCATCATCATCGCCAATATTTTTAGGTTTACCAAATTAGGGTTTGCAGAAAACCCTAGCTTCTTCGAATCTTGTAGCCTGTTTTAATAATGAAACTCGAAACCCTGTGATCAAAGTAGCATCAACATCCAAAACTCTTCTTTCTGCTTTCTTTATTAGGGTTTGTGAAACCCTAGTTTTACCAAAATCACCAATTACAGAAAATAGAAAATAACACTTTTCTAAAACCTTGTAGATCCTAGATATCATGAGCCACATGGCTCTGATACCAATTGTGAAGTCTAAAAGAATCGTTGTAAGCTCAGATTGTCTAGATCTTTATCTAGGATTAATAACATTGAACACATAATAATGCATAGCGGAAATAACATAATGAACAAAGTTATTTCAACAAGGTTTTTCATTCATATTATTCACTATTCGCCCCAATTCTACCTTGATCAATGGTAGAACGTGTTATCTAAACTATAACAAGGAATCAAAGATCCTTGAGGCTAAACCAACCAAACCCTAGGCGTCCACAATGAGACTTGACGCCTAGAACACACACGTACTTTTCCTGATGTTCACATCTTGACACATACTAAACCTACACGCCTAGGACCTCCTTTTATAACATAAGGAGTCCAGGTTTACAAAAGATAAGAATTAGAAAATAAATAAATCTTTTAAACTTTAAGCTTTATCTTTTAAATCTTCTATCTGAATAAGGAGATCTTCTAGATTCTTCAAAATGCTTTGCGTTTAAGTCTTTTTGTTTCATTCTTTTATTCACTTTGTCTCATCAAATCAAGAATCCTAACAATTTTGTTAAATCCAAGACCATAATCCGTCAGTTGTGATCGCATCCAAAGTATTTAAGCACAACATCCGGATAAGGCTATGTATTCAGCTTTTGTACTGGATATGGTTGTGCTATTATGTTTCTCTAACGACCAGCTCACTAATCTATCCCCCAATAGCTTCATACTTCTAGATGTACTTCTTTTGGTATCTTGGCAACCAACGTGATCAACGTCTGCAAACCCGTTAGTGCAATCTAAAAGTTCGTCGAATACCATAGTCCCATGTTAATGGTACCTTTTAGGTATCGAAAGATTCGCTTTAGTGCATGTAGGTGCTTTTCGGTAGGCTTGGCCTGATACCGGGCACACATGCAAACATCAAATACAACTAGATGTCAGATACATAAGGGAGCCAATCATTCCATGATAGCGTGTAAGATCAACGGCTTTCCCTTGTGGATTTGCATCCAGTTTGGATTTTTCCACCATGGGAGTATCCACTGGGTCGCTTGTTTTCATACCATATCTTTTAATTATCTCAAGAGCATATTTAGATTGGTTAAGAAAGATGCCTCTGGGACTTTGAGAAATCTGAAGTCCTAGGAAAAATGATAGTTTGCCCATCATCGACATCTTAAATTTTGAACACATTATTTCAGAAAATGTTTCACAAAGTGACGAATCAATTGAAGCAAATATTATATCATCTACATAGATTTGTACCAGTAAAATGTGTTTGCCTTCTTTCCGAGTGAATAATGTAGGATCAATCGTGTATTTGGAGAACTTTTGGGATAGCAGAAACGAAGACAATAAATCATACCAAGCTCTTGGTGCCTGCTTTAACCCATAAAGAGCCTTCTTGAGCTTGTACACATGATTGGGATTATCTTGATCTACAAATCCATCTGGTTGGCTGACGTAGACTTCTTCACGTAATATACCATTTAAGAACGCCGTCTTGACATCTATCTGATAGACGACCATGTTCATATAAGCAATATATGCAATAAAGATACAGATGGCCTCTAGTCGTGCAACTGGAGCAAAAGATTCTTCAAAGTCGATGCCCTCCTCTTGACGATATTCGCTTGCTACTAATCGAGCCTTTTTTTCAAAACACCTCCCATTTTTTCTAATTTCACCTTGAAATCTACTTTAAAGTGATTATCATGACACGATCTAGTCGAGGGAAGAGCTCTCATACTTCAAGTCGTTGGAACTCATATAATTCTTCTTGCATTGCTTCAATCCAACAAGATTCCTTCAATGCTTCTTTATAATTCTTTGGTTCAACGGAAGTAAGGAAAGCATCGAAGTAGCAAAACAAGGCTTTGTTTTGTAGTTGATGTATTGTGGAGATAGGTCAAGAAGGACTTCTAATGACATTATCTAGCGGGTGATCTTTGGTCCATTTACTAAGGTGTTCAAGTGGTTGATTGACTGAGCGCACATTAGATGGAATAACATTCATTGAAGAGGATTCTTTAAAATTTGGTTTTGGAACTGGAACGCCAAATAAGGGATCGTTATCTAAGCGTGCAACTTCAATATCATGAAACTCTTTTTCAACACCGGAAGGAATAACTGGTGGTTGTGTTTCTTGAACAGTTTGTGCTTGGAGATGGTGCATCTTGATCAACTGATGTCAAGGAAGGTGCACCGGTTGAAACATCAGGATCTGGAGCAACAACTGCAGGAACTAGAGAAGCAACACTCGATGGAGGATTAAAGTACTCATCAAACATTAGCTGAAACAAAGTTTCCTAGTCCTTCTTTGTTGGTGGGACATACGGTGTTGGAGAAGGAGGGTTTGGCACGAGTCCTAAACTGAGTGTTCCACGAGTCAAGATTTGAGGCCTGGGTCTTGAACTGAATTATTCATAAGCCATCGTTGTCAGCTCATCAAAAGTAACGTGAATGGTTTCAAGGATTAATCGGGTCCTCTTGTTGTAGATTCTGTAAGCCTTCTTTGCAGGAGCGTAACCGACAAAGATTCTAATATCAGATTTAGGTTGTAACTTACCAAGGTCTTCACTGTCATTAGTAGGGTAATATAGAGCACCAAAGACATAAAGATAAGATAAATCAGATTTCTAGTTGTGGAGAAGTTCATATGAGGTTTTGTTGTGACGTTTACGGATTATGGATCGATTTTGTGTGTAACAAGTAGTCGCAACAACTTTAGCCCATAAAAATAATGGAGACTTCGAGAATATCAACATGGTGCGTGCTGCTTCCACTAGAGTACGGTTTCGTCTTTCGACAACGCCATTTTGTTGTGGAGAGCAAGCCACAGATGTTTGATGGGAAATCCTGATTTCTTCATAGTAAGTTCTCAGGGTTTGATTCACAAACTCTGTGCCATTGTCTGTTCTGATATTTCGGACTATCGCATTGAGACGGACTTGAATCATCTTGAGAAATTTAATCACGAACTCTGGAACTTCATCTTTAAACATAGAAATTTTACCTAAGTAAACCGAGAATAATCGTCAACAATAACCAATATGTATTTCCGTCCATTGATACTTTGAATCCTCATTAGCTTGCAAAGGTCCATGTGTAGCATATAGAGCTTTTCTTGAATGGAGTCCTCGGCTTTGGGTTTGTGGGTGTGTTTCTTACTTTTCCCAAGAGCACAGGCTGAACATAAATCATCTTTTTGAAACTTTAATTTGGGCAGCCCTCGTATCAGTCCTTGTTTAGCGATTACAGTGATAGAATCGAAGTTTAAATGTGATAACCTTTGATGCCATAACCAAGACTTGGTCTTCGAGGCTTTCTTCAAGAGACAAATGGGTGAGGATGACATCATATCTTCCAGAGACAAAGTGTATAAGTTTGAGCCCCTTGATCCCTTGAGTAGGTCAACTCCTTCTAAGTCACGAATGTAGCAAGTATGCTTGTGAAACGCGACTTTAAGATCTGAATCACAAAATTGTCCAACAAAGAATAAGTTGTGTCATAACCCTTCCATATAGTAAACCCAAGAGATTGTAACATTGCCCATCTGGTAGTCACCATAGCCTATAATCTCTGCAATCTGATCGTTACCGAATCTAACATACCCAGAAATTTATGCACAAAGTTGATGAACTGAGAGTGGTTTCTTGTCATATGCTTGGAGCATCCGGAGTCCAGATACAAAAGAATAATATGGACTACCTGAAATTAACAAGAAAAGAGGATGGAGAATTTGAAACTGTGGATCCCCAATGTTTGTTGGGTTCCAAGATGTTAGTAGGCCTAGATCCTACTATACTAGGTTCCGTTTCAAATCTATCGATTTTGCAACTTTGGTTTTCCTATGGTATATCTTAATCTCTGGATTAGTAGTATTTACTTATTTTAAAGTGGTTTTCTTAAGAGGCTCTACTTTAGTAGAGGTAATCCTAGTTAAAGGGCATGAGTTTCCAACTATAGTGAAGGTTCGTCCTATAGATATCCACCTATATCCAACATCAGTGAACACATTACTAGTAGGTTTCCAAGTTTGCTTCTTTTTGCTCCTCTTAGCAGATTTAGATTTAGAATGCACATTCACATCATTAAGAAATTCAAGAAAACACACATCATGATTTGCATCAAACATACATTGATTACATTTAATACAAATTAATTCAGAATTCGCATTTAACGTTGTATGCTTAACATCCGCATTACAAACAGGTTCAACTACACGATTCTTTTTAATTGAATTAGATTTAACGCTCCTAGGTTGGACTTCTACTTTATTCTTCAGGTTGCTATTGGTTGGTCACGAGATCCTATTGTTCTTGGTATTGCTTGAAGGCTGTGATCTGCTAGCACTAGTAGAACTCTTCATTCCTGTAGAAGGCAACATAGGTTTGTTAGAATCTTGTGTTTTATGTGAATCTATCTGTTGTTGAGTGTTACTTGATGATATGGCAGGTTCGGTAAACCTAATGTTCTTGTTTTTGTTCAATGGTGTGACCGCAACCAATTTCTCACTAGGTTTTGCTAAACTAGGGCATGTGGCTGTAACATACACCAGCACCTCCTGAATTCTTTTAGCATACTTATAAGCAGAGTCTAAATCACTGTCTAAGGGTCTAAGTGCCCTAGCGTGTTCTACTAATTCCTGAAGAATATCTGCATTTTCTTGAGTGTGCTTAATATAGTCTATGTGAACATCCTTATTTTTCAAAACTTTAGGAGATAATGGTTCTAAATCAAGCTTAAACATTCTGGGAGCAATAATCTTGGCCTTATTTGGTGTGGCATCCTTTTCAATCACATTCTTTCCTTTTAAGCTCTTAATATGTTTTCTCAAATTAGTAATGAAGACATCTTTTGCGTTGAGCTTCACTTGCCATTCAGTTATATTGAAAAATTCTTGAATTTTAGGAGCATCTTGATTGTTTAAAGATTTGTTATTCAAAAAAATTTCTTTTGGTGTTGTAATTTAAGTTCATGATTAACACAACGATTTTCAAGCCGTGAACATCTGAGTACAACTTCATTAAAAAATTTCTTTTCAATCACGTGTTCCTTTTTGGCAAGCTCAGGCCTTAGCACTAGATTCTCATTGTATTCATCAATATAATCTTGCTTCATTTTAGCATAATTAGTAAGGGTAGCAAGAGAATTTACACAGATGTGAACTATGTCTTGAGATAAGAGAAGTTCAAATAAGTGATCATTTTCTTGCTCTAAATGTTCAATCTCAAAATTATCATGCGCAAGACATTTATTATTAGCAGGTAACATATTGATAGATACAGAATCAACATGCATTACAATATTCATAACATCTTGACCGATAATATGTTCAAAGAGTCGATCATTATCAAGAAAATTTTCTTTCTTTTTTATATCAAAATACTTCTTGTCCACAGAACACTATTCAACAACAGCTTCCATTTGGTTAAATATCGTTTTCACCTCGTTAAGTTCATTGTAAAGACCATTATCAAAATATTTAAATAAATCCCTTAAAGTTTTAATCAATGGAATTACTTCCTGCTTGAAAACTGCTTTTGTGTGTTCAAAACCCCATTGCCCCTCAGTTATTGCATCAGGTGTAGTTCTTACTTTCACCACCTTGTTAAAAATGGCAAGATGATTTTTAGTTTTTGAAAACTTATTTTAACCATGCTTACTTTTGGAAGTTCACTTGGAGCCTCCATTTTAACAGGTGTAGTTTAAACAACAGGTTGTTCAGAGATAGGGTTTGAAAGCGGTAACCAGAAAGCTTGTTCTGCATACAATTCTTTTTGAGGAACAAAACGTTTTCCAATATCTTCAGCTAGTTTGTTTAACTCTTTTTAATTAGTTGGAGTAATATTGATTTTCTGTTTTATCGAAATTGGATCATTTTGTTTTGCAAGCATTTTTGATCGACTCTATTCTTTTAAAACCAAAGTCCTTCTTCATCAACCACATAAATCACATCATGTTTCCTAGATATGATACTACCATCATATAATGTTGGCTTAATCCGTTAAGCTTTCTTAAGATAAAATGGATTTTGATAACCAAGAGCTTGTTTGTGAGTATCATCATAGAAAACTTGAGGTTTCGTTAGCATGTGCACTATTTACGCAGATTGAACCACTTTATAAACAATATTATCTAGTTCTTTTATTTTATTTTCTAAATTAATTTCTTTTTCTTTTTCCTAAAATTTTCTTTAGTCTTATTTTAGGTTTAGAAATTTAGTTTGCATTTTTAGGAGTTAATTTTAGTGCATTTGCTTAATTGTCGCGTTTTATTTGTTTCCGTTAATTGTTTTAAGTGCTTAATTGTTTTTGTGTGCTTATTTTACTTGTTGCTTTAATAGCTATAGATAAACAAAAATATCTTTTCTCTCATTCAAATCATAATACAAGCTAAAGCGTGGTTTCAATTTCACAAGTCGTTAGGGAAACGACCCGGGAAATCATACTTTCTGGTTAATATACGTATTATATTATATTATATATATTTTGAAGAGTTTCCTTTTACCTTTGTCCTCAAGGGTAAATTGGTGATTTTCCATAGTATTATATATATTATTTTTCGTGTGTTAAAATTGACGAATCAGTGTCTGTTGCAGATATTGTTCATAAGAAATGATATTGCTATCACTTGTTATTTTGGTATCTGGAACATAATCAACAAGAGATTGTTCAAAATGATGCGTCTCTTGCACACTTTGATTAAGCACATCATTATTTTGATAAGATTCATGTTGTGGTACCTCAGAGAGGACGTCTGAACCGTAACTTGAGAGATTGGCCATTAAAACTGCTTTTGCAGAAGAGATATCATCACAGTCGGAATCATAGGCATCTAGATCATCAGTTTGAAAATCAGCATTGTGAATGATTGTTGGCTGGACATCATGACAATCTATAATTCCAGGATCTGCTGGAAATTCCAATTGTTCCTCATCCAAAACTTGACCAGATTCCTGTGCTTCAGCCAGCATTAACTTTTCCTTAAACCATACTGCGTTCCTTGGCCTCTTTGGTTGAGTGCATTGCCTAGACATATGTCCTTCTCCCTGACAATTATAACATTTGAAAACCCTTGCTTGACCTGCTACAGTATTTCCACCATTTCGGTTTACCCCTGACCCTGTAGCAATGCCCTTTAAACCTGTACCAATATAACCTTGACCCTGTCTTCCCTGAACTTGTTGAACAGTAACTCTGCCATCTTGCATGGTAGCTTGATTTCTTGGGTTGGAGGATGATCGGAGTTGGTTGTTGGTTAAAGGAAAACGTGATGCAACTATAGTTGACATAAATGCCATTGCTTTGTTCAGACAAACAATTGGATCATCTCCAGGTAGAAATACTAGAACAGCAAGACCTGAGTCTAGTTGGGAAAACTCAGCTTGTGTTGTGGTGAAATTGTAGGGGAATAATATACATTATTAGGAACTGATGGTGTTAAATAATTGATTTGAGGCTGGAATCCTTGTTGGTATGGTTGTGGATGGTGAGTTGTTTTATAGGTGGATAGGTATGGTTGAGAAGAATGAGTTGTTTGAGAAGTTGATGATAGCTATTGTGGATACTGAGTAGAATTTGATTGAGTTTGATGGTTAGCGACCAATCCAAGAGGATTTGAATATCTTTCACGTAGAATTCGAACTTCATTTACATGTCCCTCATGTTGACTAAGATATTCATACAACTGATCATAGTTGGTGTTATACATATTCTTAGCTAACTTGACATCGGTCATAAATTTGCTCCATTCTGGTTGGAGAGTGTTCAAAAACTTTGTATTCACCTGCACTTGCTGCATTATCATGCCAATTGTGTACATATCATTGATAAGTTGAGCAAAGCGTAAGTAATATTCATGAAGTGTTTCTCCCTTGATAGAAGTAAACTTGTCAAACTCATTGTACAGTTTACATTCACATTCTTGATATGACAGTTCAGTGCCTTTCATAAGTAACTTGACTCTTTCCCATATATCTTTAGCGGACTGAAAATGGTTGATAAGGGCATACACATCAGTTGGGGGACCTTGAAGAACAATGTTTGTTGCTTGAACATCACAATCATCTTGAAGTTGTTCTTGTTCAGTGAGTTCAGTATACTTCTTCTTTCGAATTTGACCATCTTCTTCAATAGTTGGATAGACAAAAGGTCCATTTTTAATTGATTTAAGCATCATTCTACCGTTCTTCCTTCCTTTGATATAGAGAAACATACAACTTTACCATGAGTTATACATTTCCTTGTCAAGCATAGGAGGACGGTTCTCAACACCGGCAACTATCATGAATTCAGCTAAGGTTGTCATTTTGAATTGTTTGTTAAATGTGAAAAGATAACCTTTTGATCATTTAGTGATTAGATGTATTTGTGTTAAAGTGTTGTTTTTAAAGTGATGAAGTATTGGAATTACACAGGATTTTACAATTTTTGATAAAACCGAGAAGATAAGTTAATATTTTACGGGATTTTACAAATAAAAGAAATACCGAATAAATCACTTAGAAGAAATGGTATAAATCGCCTAGGCAAAAATAACAGTGTATAAATCGCCCAAAGACAATGTATAAATCGCCCAATATGCAATGTATAAATCGCCCAAGGAATACTGTATAAATCGCCTAAGAAAAGTGTATAAATCTCCCAAAGAAAGTGGTATAAATCGCCTGAAGTACATGTATAAATCGCCTTGAAGAAAGGTATAAATCGCCCAAGAGACAACGTATAAAGCGCCTAATACACGATGTATAAATCGCCCAATACACGATGTATAAATCGCCTAGAAGAAATCACGTATAAATCGCCTAAGCTATTAGGTATAAATCGCCTAAGCCAAAATCATGTATAAATCGCCTAAGCAACTGCGTATAAATCGCCTAAGCCAAAAACACAAAAATTACCTGGATGATGTATAAATCGCCTGGAAGGTGGAGGTATAAATCGCCTAGGCAAAAACTGCAGTGTATAAATCGCCTAAGAGACAACGTATAAATCGCCCAATACACAATGTATAAATCGCCCAAGGAACACTGTATAAATCGCCTAGAACAAAACATGTATAAATTGCCCAAGCAATTGTGTATAGATCGCCTAAGCCAAAACACATGTATAAATCGCCTCCCTTCTGTTATAAATCGCCAGTTCTAAAAATCCAAAAACCTACTTTTTCAAATCACTTAAAGACACTTTTTGACGTTTTTGTTTGATTTTTATTGTACAACTTACTATCCTAAGCCAATTAGAACTTTAAAAACACAAACTTTATAGTTTTAACACAAAAAATTTGAAATCAAAATTTTGGTACAAAAAAACTTTCAAACCAAATAAGACTCAAAAAATCAAAATTTTGTTGTTTTTGCTAGAATTTTCTTGTACAACTAACTAATACTAATGTAGTAGAAGCTTAAAAATGCAAACTTTATAGTTTTTAAACACACAAAAAGTGAAAACTTTTTGATGTAGTCGGTTACCAAACGCAAGAGAAAAACACACACAAAACCAAACTAATTACTCCATGGCTCTAGATACCAATTGTAAGATATGTGTTTTTATGTAATCTATATAACAAACAAGACAAGAAATAAAGAAAGAAAGTAGAAGGAGGGTTATTTCTAGTGAAAGAATGTATGAGAGAAAATATTAGATAAATAATATGAGAAATGAACCAACCAACACCCTCTCCAAGCTATGGAGAGAGTATTTATACTCCTAGTGGCCGATTAGGCTTTTGGTTTCCATAGGCTTTCCATGGGCTTTGGCCCAACTAGCTTACTAATGTTCCAAATATTAACTAGACCTATGAGCTATGTATTTTATGAGTAATCGAGTCTTTTCTTGATTTCTAACAAGAACTATGTCGAGGGGTGTTTTATGCAAAGACCACCTTTGCTAGAACCCAACGGGTTTTGCTTTTGGAAAGCCCACTTTGAGACTTACATTAAGTCCAAAGATATTGACTCATGGCAAGTCATTCAAAATGGCGATTTCTACTTTGATGTTGAAGACTCAAAAACGAAGTTGATGAAGGAGACGCCATATGAGCTTCTTAAAGACGAGCAAAAGAAGCAACTAGGGAAGAATAACGATGCAAAAATGACTCTTTACAACGCCCTACCACGTAAAGAGTACCAGCGGGTATTTATGTGTAAAACCACCAAAGAAGTCTGGCATACACTCATCATCACCCACCAAGGCAATTCACAAGTAAATAATTGCAAGATTTATCTTCTCACTCAAGAATATGAGAAGTTCTCAATCTCAAATGAAGAAACTATTGATAGCGGCTTCAAAAGATTCAATGCTATCATGACTAGTCTCAAATCTATATATTCAGACTACTCTAGCAAGAATCATGTTAGAAAGTTTCTTCGTGCTCTACCATTGAATAATCAGATCTCTTAATTCTCCAAAACGTGGTAACCAGCTCCTGTTCCTAATACAGAGAGTTCCATCGGGACGAGTCTCAAACTCCTTGTCCATACCACATAGGTTTTCCTCCTTAACATTCTCCTCTTTCATTTCCTCAGCTTGAGCACTCAAAATTTGTGATGGGAGGTTTAACTTGATTGTCATAACTAGGGCTCGAACTCGTAGCGGCTTTATCCTTTCCTTTCGGCTTAAAGCATCTGCCACAACATTCACCTTTTTGAGGTGATAATGAATCTCACAATCGTAATCACTGAGTAATTCTATCCATCGGCGTTGTCTCATGTTCAGCTCTTTCTGATCAAGAATGTGTTGCAAACTTTTGTGATCAGTGAACACGATACACTTCGTTCCATACAAGTAGTATCTCCAAATCTATAGATTGAACACTACAACTCCTAACTCTAAATAGTGAGTCGTATAATTCTTCTCATGAACCTTGAGTTGACGGGATGCATAAGCTATTACTTTCTCCTTCTGCATCAATACGGCACCTAAGCCCTTATGCGAAGCATCGTAGTAAATCACAAAGTTCTCGGTTCTTTCCGGTAACGATAGGCTTGATGCACTACACAACTTCTGCTTCAACAGCTAAAATGCTTCCTCTTCCTTCTCCTCCCATTCAAATTTCACATTCTTCTGAGTCAATTTGATTAGAGGTTTCGCTATCTTAAAGAAACCTTCGATAAACCGTCAATAATAACTGACAAGACCTAAGAATTGACGTATTTCTGTTGAAGTCGTAGGCATTGCCCAATCCTTGATCGACTCAATTTTGGTGGGATCAACGTGAATGCCTTGACTATCAATAACATACCTAAGAAATTGTACTTTCGGGAGCCAGAACTCACACTTAGAGAATTTAGCTTACAATTCCTCCTTCTTAAGTAACTCAAAGATTAACTTAAGGTGTTCCTCATGCTCCTCCTTACTTTTTGAGTAGATCAAAATATCATCAATGAATACTATTACGAACTTATCTAAGTATGGTTTGCACACCCGATTCATCAGATCCATGAATACCGCCGGTGTGTTGGTCAAACCAAACGACGTAACCTGAAATTCGTAGTGACCATAACGGGTTCTGAACGAGGTCTGAGGAATATCCTCTTCTCGAACTCTAAGTTGGTGATAACCAAACCTCAGGCCGATCTTCGAGTAGATACTAGATCCTTGCAGTTGATCAAACAAGTCATCAATCCTTGGGAGCGGGTAGCGGTTTCTTACGATTAGCTTGTTTAATTCACGGTAATCGATGCACATCCTAAAGGATCCATTTTATTTTTGACAAAAAAGACCAGAGCTTCCCAAGGTGAAGAACTTGGTCATATAAATCCTTTGTCTGAGAGTTCTTGCAATTAGTTAGATAGCTCTTGCATATCCGACGGGGCTAATCTATAAGGTGATAGTGCTACAGGTGCAACACCTGGCACAAAGTAAATTTGAAACTCAATTTGTCGGGTTAGTGGAAGTCCTGCCAAGTCTTTGGGAAAGATTTCCAGAAAACCACACATGATTAGTACATCCTCAAGTCGCTTCTCTTCTGACTTTTTCTCCGTCTTCTTTTCAGTGATTTGTGCCAGAAAGACATGGTGTCCTTTTTGTATATACTTTTGAATCTTGGTGCACGAGATGATATTCAATATATATTCGCTTCTACCATCGCTTTTATCGCCTTAGATCGTTAGGATCTTGTTACCGAATGAGACATATGATGACGGCGTAGTACTTTGTCAACCAATCTATACCATGATGACGTCGAAACTACCGAATTCTACGGGCATTAAGTCGATGTTGAACGAGTGGTTTAGAAAGTTTAAGGTACAACCCTAAATTATAGTGTCGGCTCCTATTGTCTTTCCATCAGCTACCTCTATGACGTACTTAGTATCTAATGTAGTTGGGGTGATCTCAATTAAGGGGCTAAATGTAGTCGACACAAAACTTCTATCGGCACTAGTATCAAATAGGATAGAAGCATAATTGTTATTAAGTAGAAATGTACCTATTACGATGTTAGGGTTTTGGTTTGGTTCTCCTCCTCCCAACGCATATGCTCTTCCTCGGGCTTCTCCATTCCTAGCTTGATTTCTACGGTTTTGGTTCTTTAACCCCGAACACTCACTTCGGTAATGTCCTTGCTTTCCATACTCATAGCAAGTTACGGTAGCCTTCTGATTTGCAACAGGGGCTCCTTGAGTTGTTGCAGGAACAGAAGTCCTAAAATCTCTAGTCATGTGACCAACTCTCTCTCTTTTGTTTAGAATCCATTGAGGGGGGGGGGGGTGAATACATTTGCTTTATAAACTTAAACTTTTTATCAAACAACCAATCAAGTTTATACTACATGCACTATACTAAAGATTATCAAAACAATGTATATTCATCAAAAACACTTATATAACACAAACATAGATGCAATGCGAATATAAATATAAAGCGATAAAGGCAAATATAAATGTAAAGCGATAAGTAAAAGAAAGCGTGTTGATCCCTTTTGAACAGATCTTACTTAGCTTGTTAAAGCTTAGTTGTGTTGGATAGATCCAAAACAACTAATTGTAGAAAACTAGATTTGATACTACAAACTGTATGCGGAATCTAGCTTGCAATACTAAGAAGACAATGAAACAGTATACAAAGATATTGCGAACTTTCAAATATATTAAACATAGTGCAAAGTTACAGAATGCCTTGAAACTATGAATATAACTAATTTGCTATGAAAAACTATTTAATACTTGATATCTAGATCTATGCCGTAGGGTTCCTTTTTACACAAGGAAACCTAATGGGGCTTACAAAACGCTTGTTTACGTGCGTTTGCATATAGATTCCTATTATATCTTATGTTACTCCATAAGCAGTACTAACTATTTTTGAACTTATATACTAAAACTATGAATTACAGTACTAATAACTGACTTAGAGTACTAACATTTTGTACTGGCATTAAGAGAAGTATAACTACAAAACACTATCAGTACTAATTAGCGTGGCAGTACTAAGTCTTCTCTTGGCAGTACTAAGTTGAACCATCAGTAGAAACTTGTAGAATCCCTTAATTCCTAACAATCCTCCCCTAAACTTATGATTTACCTTTAAATCATCAAGTTTCTGAATTAAACCTTCTGTGTTGAGAGGATGCTTCCAAACACTTTATTGTCTTGATCTGTTTGCTTGTTTGAAGATTTTCCTTAAAAGTGCCATCTCTGAAGATTGTTCTACTAACAGCTTGTTAACCAACATCAACATTAGAACTCCTTTGACAATGGATAATCTTTTTCTACCAGCATGAAAATATCATGTCCTTTGTCTGTAGATACATGGTGAACACCACATGTATCATATAACCTCCATGTTAATGGATCATGCATATATCTCTAAAGCTTCCACAGAATATCATCAGTATCAGGTTCAAACAACCTCTTCAATTCAACCCATAATGTACTTTGTTTGTCATCAGTAGGATCTGTTGAACTGGATCTTTCTTTAACCAAACTCCATAGCTTATCCAGGCCATCTTTATTAAATTTCTTCAACATATCATCAAAAGTATGATAAGCTTTTGTACGGTTTCCAACTCTGATAATTCTCCAATATCTTCTTGTGTCTTCAGAGTAAATTTCCCAGTCAATTATTGGATATTTGACCTGTAAGGCTTCAACATAGACTTTTTCCACTAGAACTACCATCATCATTTGTTGTAAATCCTCTTGTGATAATTTTGTTTCTTCTTCATCTGGTTGTTCTTGAACTGACCCTGACGCTTCATTAGTCTTTTGCTTCTTAGAACCTTTATGATCTAATTCTACTTTTGCACCCGTTTTTGAACTTCTAGTTATTAACTCAGGAACTGTTTTGTCACCTTTACTCTCTGTTGGATGAAAAGTTTGCACCCTTCTCATTGTTGTTTCAAACAAAGCCTTGAGCTCATCAAAGGAAAGTTTCTTCAATTGCTGCAGAGTGTGACTTCATATATGCTTGATGTAGTTACACATATAAGTTCTCTGTTGAGCCTGTGTGAGTGGCTTGTTTCTCTTTTCTTTAGCTCTTTTTTGGGCAAAATATTTCTTTCTTTGGTTGATAAATTCTGCAAGCAGTCTTGCTTTTTCAGCTTCAGAGTATTTTTCTCTTTCTTTTGCTTGTATCCTTTATGCTAGCTCTTCATCAGCTTCAATTTTAGCTTGTATATCTTCCCATTCTTCAATATTGAAAGAACTAGCTTCTTTATGCACTCTAGCAATCCTCTATCTCTCTGCTGCATTAAACTCTTCTTGTAGCTTTAGAGCTACTTTTTCATCCCTGCTAATTTGAATCTACTCTCTCTGTTTCATATTCTTTGGAGACTCAGACTCTTGCATAATGGCTTTACCCTTATCCTTTGTTGCAACTGATAAAGGAGTACTGGCTTCTTGAACCATACCAGCAATACTAACTGGCATTGATGCACCAGCAGTACTAAATGATTCTTCATCAGTACTAATTTCACCACTGCTAGTACTAACTACCCCCTTCTTCTAGTAAAAGATTGAACATTTACAACTTCCCTTCTTTTTCTAGCTGCATCTGCAAGAACCTTAGCTGCACTAAGAACTCTCAAGTGATCTTCTAGTTGATCTTGTTGAGCACTGACCTTTGTAGGAGTAACCTGGTCCTCAACATTAATTTGAACCAAAGAATTCCTGTATCTTGATTAATTTCTTCAATCATACTCCTCCCCTGTTTGGAAGGATCCTCCAACTCTTCTTCATCATCTGATATAACCACTCTTGATCTTTTTCTTGCTTGACTTAGCTTGACAATCTTCTCTAACTTCTTTACCTTCTTGATAAGTCTAGTAAAAGCACCACCATAGAATTTATTTGTCTTCCTCAAGTCTGTCTCCAAAGCTTCACATCTATCTGACAATTTTGTAACCAAATCCATCAATTCATTTTGTTGCATTCTGCCCTCATCACTTCCAAATGTGTGACCTCTTGGGAGAGGTAAATCATGGGGCATGGATGGGGTCTTATTAATGTTACCACTGCCCTGTCCTGCTTCTAAGCTAGTGACAGTAGTGGCATCCCCTCCATGTCTGACATCCACACCTGTAGATGCAGCCTCATCTGCTACATTGGTATGAGGAGGAGAACTGAGCTGAGGAACTTTAGTTTCCTATCTGATAGGACTCCTAGGTGTTGGTGAAATATGTGGTGGTGAGGGTGATGGAGCATCTGTGGGTGTGTGATGGGACTCATCTGGGACTGTTGATCCTTCCCCCTAAAAAATTGGGCCTTGAACAAGCATTGTTAGAAACAATGGAACGTCTACCCCATTATAACCCTTAGAAATCCTTCTCATATTGCCTAAAGGTTTTTGAGTAAGAGTAGGAGCAATATAAGTTCTTTTGTGAGGTAGAAGCTGTCTTTTGTGCTTGTTTAAAAAGATTTGTATAAATCTTGGATACATTAAAAATTTAGACTGATTATCCAAGTTTTTCACCATGCCATCAAAAATCATTTTTGAAAAATTAAAAGTTCTGTTTGTGGCCAAGCAAATGATAGCAGTGGCTATGTTGCTACTAAATTGATCCCAAGCGGTTTTCTTAGCACTCAAACAATGAAGGATGATATGGATCAAAAACCTCCACTGAGGGAAAAGTGTCCCTTTTGAAAAGTTAATCTATCAGAATTAGACACATACCCCATAAGAGCAAGTCGCTTAAAAATTTTAGTATTAGGTAAAGTACTAATACCATCAAAATCTTCTAACTTGAGATGCCTCCTTATAGATGCTTTAGTAACACTCTTAACTCTCCCATCAATGGTAGCAGTTATTTCCATCTCTCAATTCTCAGATGTGCTTGCAGAAGAAGTTTGCCAAAACTGATAGATGAGTGAAACATAGATGGTTGTATTTTCAGTAAGAGCATACTTAAAGTGAGTAGAATTTAGAAAATTCACTATCTGATGAAATCCTACACTTCCCTCTGGTTTCTTTAAGAAGGCGACCATATTGTGTTTGTCACAGAAGTCTAAATTCACCATTCGATTGAGAAAAGTTTAATTAGGGTTCTGGGTTATGATTGTAGATGAGAGTATGTGTGTTTGGTAAAGATAATTAAGATAATAGAGAGTACTTAAGGTTTTTGATTGGACCGACTGAATAAAATTGAGTATTTATCTTGAAGAAATCTTGATATATTAAGAAAGTTTAAGATTTATACAAATCAAGGAAACCTATAAGCAAAGTAGTTGGCGAAAATATCTCAACGACTATTTTTAATTAATGAAATTCTGTTATGCCTCAAACAGTCCTAACGGTCAACCAACAATACTAAGTTTAGCCTAACAGTACTAACTTTAAGCCCAGTCGTATTAACTTTACCCAGCAGTATTAAGATATGCCTGGCAGTACTAACTTAATACTGGTAGTATTAAGTTTATGCCTGGCAGTATCAACTCTAATTATGTTCCAACATAAATTTAGATTCTCACAAGCTCTCTTTCTGTTTTTCAGCTCACTATATCTCTTATTTATTTTGCTCACTTAATCACCCTGTCTGTTTTTATTTCACAAATCTCTCTATTTTTTTGAGCTCACAATTTCTCTCTGTCTATTTTTGCTTTCTCTCAATTCTTTTTAAGCTTACCAATTCAGACAGTTTTGTACAATGTTCCATCAATTCCATTAGTTTCATGCTGTCCTATCCACTTCCAAGTGTGTGAACTCTTAAGAGAGGTAGGTCATTGGACTATTTAGATGTAGTCTCAAACCTAGTTTGAGCATCTACACCCCCCAATATGGTATCTTGGCACTTGGGACCACTACCTGAACCAGTTCCCTAAGGACTTGGCTCATTAAGTGTTTCCATGGATTGGGTCCTATTGATGTTACCACTGTCCTGTTTTGCTTCTAAGCTAGAAGCAGTAGTGGCAGCCATTTCCATTCTGTCACTCAACTCCTTATGGACAGCCTCATCACCAACCTTTTCAGGGGGACCACCAGAGTGAGGTATCTTAGTGTCCCGAACTCTTTTGGCTTGCCTAGGTGTTTGACTCTTCACACACTTCTGTTTGATGTTACATGTCCTTCCATCCATTCTTGACTGCATATTGACATAATTAGCCTCCCCTCAATCAATACTTCAGAGGTGAAACATTCAATACCATATACTTAATATGCTTAGCCTGCAAATGTTAGTCCAAAACCAAGAATACATAATCTAAAGTATTTTCTTGTTTAACAATATTAATTATGACTAATAGTTTGAACTAGCAGTCTTAAGTATAACTAGCAGTACAAGTATGTTGCTTTCCCTTCTGACAAGCAACATAAGTATGGTCATTTTCAAAAAGCTTTAAAGGCAATCCTCTTATAAGGTTTCACTTCATAAGTTTGTTCATAGTTTTAAAGTTTATATGACTAAGCCTCCTATGCCATAAATTAGACTCATCTATTGTAGCCTTTGCAAATAAATAAGTCAAACCTCCTGAAGGAACAACATTCTTTATATCAAAACTGTACATGTTGTTCTGTCTGGAAACTTTAGACTTTCACCAAGTAGCTTAAAGTTAGGAGATAAAACAAGACATTCAGTCTCAGTGAAAAGAACACTGTTTTTCTTGTCACACATTTGTGAGACAGAAAAAAAGGTTAAACTTAAGTTCCTTTACAAAGTATACATCTTTAAAGTCTAATTTCCCAGTCTTAATTTTACCTTTTCCAGTAATTTTACCTCCTTTAGGACTTCCTCCAAATGCAACAAATCCCTTTTCTAGTAATCTCTTAATAATCTGTAAGAAAGGACTTATTTCCAGTCATATGCCTAGAGCATCCACTGTCAAAAATCCCTTGATCCTGTAAACTATATTGTGGATTACCCTGCACTAAAAATAAGAGAATTAGTTTCTCTTGGGGACCCAAGCCATTACTGACTTGAGTCTGCCTTGTAGATCAACATAGTCAAATCTTTTAAGCATGTATGATCTACTGTCTTTGGAGGTATGGTCAATAACATTTCCTGTTGGTATCCAAATCCAGCATGCTGAGGACTTAACAACATTTTCCCCGTTTCCCTTAGCAGCATTAACTACTGCTTTTGGCCCAGCAGTAGTTACATTATTAACCCTAGTAGTATTAACTTTTTCATTAAAGTTATTGGTTTTAGCTGCTGATTTTTGGTTAAAAGCCCTTCTTACTGGTTAATGTGCTTTAAATAAGAATATGTTGTGGGTAATGCATCATTCACTTTTGGTTTAGGGGCAGCAGTATTAACATGTCTGGCAGTACTAATTGATGCTGCTGCTCTTGGAGAGCTTTGCTTAGCAGCATTAACTGACACTTGTCCTGACTTTGTTGCAACTGCTGTTGGAATAAAATTCCTTTTAGGATGTTGGCGAGTCAATTTATTTTGGTGGTTCACCCTCTGAGCATTGTTCCATACTGGTCTAATTTCCTTTTGACCAATAACCCTTCCCTTATTATTCAACATTGGTTTTTCTACCATTTTCTTTTCATGAAAATCACAATCTTTGATTAAATGATTAAAACTCCCACAAACAAAACAAGCTTTCTTTATAAACTCAAAACCATTTCCTAGTTTCTGAGTCATCAACCCATTCCAGTTTCTTCTATTATCCCTAGGACTTTGACTTTTCCTAGGATACTCTACTTGCCTATGTGTGTTTTCCTTATTAACAGATTTCACATTCTCATCAGATTTGACAAAATTGATTTTAGTAAACTTTGGTTTTGTCTGATCAGATTTTGGTCTAAACACACTATCATTATCACTATCAGTGTCCCAATCTTCAATGATAAGAGCACTAGGTCTAACAGTTTTAGGCTTTTCTACAATATCCTTACTAGTCTTAGATATACTAGTTTCAGTTTCACTCACTTTAGTCTTATAGACAAAATCATCTAACCCATCAAAGGATAAGTCAGGTCTTGAAGGCATGTAGTTCCCAGTGTAGGGAGGGAGAATTGCATGAAACCCTTCACCTGTTTTGAATCTATCATTTACTAGACTATCATCCACATTACTTTCTCTACTGTTAAACACACTATGAACCACTTCACTCTTATTCATTTGACTATCATAACCAAGACCAGCTTTGTCTTTATTTGACTATTTATCAGTTTAGTTAGATTCTTTGATGATTCTTTAAAATTTTCTAGTTTAAGTTTCAAATCATCTTTCTCTTTTAAAGCTTCTTCTAACTGATTTTTAAGATCTTTGATAGAAATATCTTTCACTTGGACATCATACTTTAAAAATGCAATATTCTCTTCATAAACAACTTCATTCTTTTCATGAACAACTATCCTAGCTTCTAATGATTCTAATCCCATTTGATAACCTATAATTTCTAGATTAGATTTATAAAGAGCTTCACGCTGTTGATCATACTGTTTTTGAAGAGTTTCATATGATTTCAAGCAATCTTTAGAGCAAGTATATACCTCAGAGTCTGAACTTCATGAACTTGATAAACCTTGGGATGTATAGGCCATTAGAGCAAAGTTTGTGATGCCTTCTTCAGCCTGAAAGCTCCAATCATAACCACCTATCCCATCTTGAACAACCAAGGCATTTGCAGGAGTCTCCACTGGTACAACCCTTCTTGTATTATCTCCATTTCTATTCCCCTGATTTCTTAGTGCCATGTATTCTCTAGGAAAGTGACCTCTCCTGTGGTAGATGTAACATTCAACCTTTGTCTTATCAACGCCAATAGTTTCTTTGCCATTGAAATTTAGATTCCTTCATGTCTTCTTTAAGAATCTCTTCACCCTCATTGTAAGTATGGCCACCTACCATTTGAGATCCATCTTTTCAAGATCATCAATATCAATCTGCTCCAGATCTTCATTGTCCAATTGTGGACTATTAGATTGATTAGCAAAGAAGGAAAACATGACATCATCAACATAAGTTGAGGAAGAAGCTTGTCCCTGTGAACTAGCAGTAGTAACATCATAAGCAGTATTAATTGCTTCATTAGTACTGCTAGTGTTTTCTGAAGATACAAAAGCCACATTCTAAGAGTTTGAGCTTGAGCTTGATTCGCCTTTAATCTTAGCTTTATACACTTTTAAATTATTATACAAATCATCCTGCTTAATATGTCAAGATCAGATTTGTTTCTCATGATTAAAGCAATATTGTTCAAAGCTGATGGTAAACTTCTTAACAACTTCAGATTTGCATCTTCCTGAGAGATAACTTCACCATGAATTTCCAATTGGCTGATGAGTTTCTAAAACCTATCATAGGTTTTATCCAGTCCTTCAGATCTTGATGCAACAAAATTCTCATATTGCTGCTTCAGAATGATTTTCTGCATTTTCTTTGATTCTTTGTTGCCTCCAAACCTGGCCTTGATTGCTTCCCATAAGGTCTTTGCATCCTTGATTCCATTAAGCTTCAATAGGTGCTCATCAGGAATGGCCAACAACAGAGTGCTTTTTGATTTCAATTCATTCTTTCTTGCTAGCTTTTATTCAGCAGTTTTAGGAGGAATGAGACCTTCAGTACCAGCACTAGCTGATGCAATAGTAGGTGCATCACCATTCACAATAACCTACCAAAGAGCATAATCAGTATGAGTAAGATATTGCTCTATTCTCATGCTTCAGAGATCATAGTCTCATGTTTTGAGCATAGGAAGTTTTAGTGCAGACACTGTTTGGGTAGTTTTTGATTGTGACTCCATCTTTTATTTAACTAACAGATCTTTTATAGATATAGTGTTCTTCTTATTCAAAGTTTCTCAACAAGCTCTGATACCACTTGTTGATCCCTTTTGAACAGATCTTACTTAGCTTGTTAAAGCTTAGTTGTGTTGGATAGATCCAAAACAACTATAGTAGGAACTAAGATTGTGAATACTACAAACTATGCGGAATCTGGCTTGCAATCTAAGAAACAAGAAACAGTAACCAAGATCTGCTAAAACTTTCTTATTTTATACACAATCAAAGTTACAGAATAACCTTGAAACTATGAATACTAACTATATTTTCTATGAAAACTATATAAAACTTCATATGAAAACTGATATCTAGATCTTTGCCGTAGGGTTCCTTTTATACACCAAGGAAACCCTAATAGGTTTACAAAACATGTTACATGATCATGCATGTCTATTCCTAATATATCTCATGCATATCACATAAGCAGTACTAACTATTTTTAACTAACAGTACTAACTATTATAACTAACAGTACTAATAAACTGACAATACTAACATTTTGTACTGACAATACTAACTATAACACTAGTAATACTAACTTAGCTTGTCAGTACTAAGTCTTCTCTTGGCAGTACTAAGTTGAACCAGCAGTAGAAACTTGTAGAAGCCCTTAATTCCCAACAACGGTCAACTTCCCAAACATCCCATACTTTACATACGTTACAAGGCAAGTGGCAATATCTTCCACTTTATACAGTACTTTATATCGTCGATTTGTATCAACGAATAATCGATCCTTCGTGTATGTCCTTCGATAGTTGCAAAATGATTATCTTCAAGCTTTCCTTCTCTTTTTTTTGCAATTTTTCTAATTTTTTCGATTTTTTTCTAATTCTATACTACAAAACTCGGTGTAGTTTCACCATCTTCACGATCATAATAATTCCGAATAATTCCTTCGTTAATTCCTTCATTCTTTAGACGTACCATTAATTGCGATGGTAGCAAAAATACATGAGTTTTGACTATAATATACATTCCTATTTGCAATGTGCAAATTTTTTCCAACCGTACCAAAATTGACACAAGACTAGGGAAATACAAACTTTACACTTTAAGCAACTAGCAACTGTAAAATAAACTTAATCTAACAGGGTAGGCTAAGGTGTAAGGGTGTAACGAAACAAATAATTGGTGTAGTTCCTAAAGGATTGGCTTTACGGGTTGTTCTAGGGGTATCTTACTCTTAAAATGAGAGTAAACAAAGGGTTTAAATAGGGGTTAACTAACCAGTGTAGTTAGTTAATAAGCAACATGTAAAGGCGATTTGGGTGTAATCATAAAATTTACCAATTTAAACAAGTTACTCCATCTAAATCCATAGTACTCATTATTGCGGTCTCGAATAGATATACCAAGCCAAGTTCTAAAGTCTACAACATCACTGGCACACTCATATTTTGTGAAATTTGGGTAAACATTTGGAAACAAATAGGTTAAATCCTCACAATATTTAAGAAGGGTTATTGAGTGAGGGTTATGTATCAAGTAATTTCACAAAAGTATACTTAAAAAAAAAATTGAGCATAAGTTAAGCATTTTAGTGTGAAAATTAGGACAAGTAAACATTCTAATTCCATCTCCCCACTTGAATAATACAACGTCCTCGTTGTATAGATAAAAAATTAAATACGAGAATTAAAAAGAATTAGAATGAGAAACTCCCCTGATATTTGCTCGGTAGATTCTCCATGTAGCATTTATGAGCAAGAATGTATGTTGTAAATGCGTCTGAATTCCATCATGACTACAATCACACATAAGATTATAAATGATTGATACTTCACCAACTTCGTCGTTTTTGTTCTGAATGTTCTGTGTTAAGCATAAGAAAACAAGTGCAAATCTATCTCTGTGTATTCGTTGCTTAGACTCGAAATAAATACCTAAACTGTACATGAAGTCAATACGTCGTATCCATACCCCAGGATACGCCGTATTGATACCTATGTCGTATACGCTGTATTAGTTTAACGAATACGTCGACTTTGCTGAAAATAAAGACTGGATAACATCTAGAAGGCTAATACGCCGTATACATGGGGTTTGGATATGCCGTATAGACAATCTGGGAAGACAGACTCGATAAAAATTAAAAATACATTCCGGGTTGTCTCCCGACAAGCACTTTTGTTTACAGAAAAGTCTTTAAGTTAGACTTGCCCCAATTTAATCCCATCCTTATAAAACAATTTAGGGTCGAACGGGATGCCAAATGGCACATACAAATTCTTGATTAGGAAAATGAATGACATCCCTTTGTTAAGATGATTCCAAGTCATGATATTAAAATTTAATTCCTTGATAAAAGTTTCAGTTTTAAAAAATTTATTAGATGTATCATGACTTGTTTCCAAAAGCTTATTTGACCCATGTGCATAGGCACCAACATCGGTATTTATTACATCAGGTAACGGTTTGACAGATAAATCCCCCGAAGAGTGTTCAATATCGACTTTATCATCATCATTGTCCTTATCCGATTTTGAATCATTGGGATAAATTACGTTAAAAGGAAATAGATCATTAAAGTTTAAAACGTTTTGTTCCTCTTCATCACATTCGGACAATGATGTTTCATCTTTCAAATTAAATTCATCGATATGTTGAGGGTTTAAAATCGGTTCAGTTAATAAATCTGATTTAGACGTTTGAGCATCATCATTGTAATAATGGCTGGGGAATTCTTTCTCAAAATTATAAAGTAGTCTAATCATCAAAATAACTGACCGTGAAGGCTGGGTGATGGAAGCGAAGGCATATTGACTTTTTTATTATCATTTTCCGAATTCGTTTTCAAATCGTTGACATAAATTATTTTATAAGAAAATGAATTTTTGTCATAAATTACCGTGTAATCTTCATCGTCGGACTCGTCAAACGATATTCTAACGTTAATTTTATTGTCGTTAAGAGAACTTACCGTGTGTTCACAAGAAAGTGTTTTTTTAGATGATACCTCGTCAATAAAGGCTATAGCTGAGAATTCAGTTTCAACGGATCTGAGATCGTGAATGTCTTCATCATACCAGATCTTTCCATACTTAGCAGTTTCCCAGTTAAACACTTTCCTACATTTTCAAGCTTTTTTTTCCTCGAGCATGATGTATTCCTCTATAGTAATGTTTGGATCATCCATTCTATAACAATCTAACTAGAAAAACTATTAAAAAACTAATACATCATATTTAGTGAACTGAATATGCCGTATTAAACAGAATAAAAAGCAGGAATATAAACTACTCTAGATTACATTAATCTAATTTACACTACTCCTAAGGGTTAGATCTAATCTAAAAACCAAAACATAAAATAAAAATTAAGATTAATTTTCACTCCCTGACAACGGCGCCAAAAACTTGATGTGTCGTTGTGTGGTGTATATTTTTATGATTCAAGTTTTAAATTTATATTTTGCCGACTTAACAAAAAACAACACTTTAACTGGCAGTGTACCCGGACAGTGGTAGATTCATGGTAAGTAGGATGTCGAACACTTGAAGCGAGGTTAAATCTCTTAATTTATTTATATTTTGGTTATCTAATCTAAGTTAATTCTAATCTAAGTCAAACCTATGCTAATCTTATGTTAGTTCTAATCCTAATTCTAACAGGTAAAAAGGGGCTTTCAGCCTGAGAGACTGGCATTGGTTTGTTTTGTGACTATAATCAATTCAAGACACTTTAACCCACGCAAGAAAATTAACAGAAGATAAAAGAGCGGTCGAGCCCTATGATAGAAAACTGTATTAGCCATCATTAATCCGATTAGAAGTTGGTTTGTTTATTCAGTGCAATGATTATTATCTCGAAGAGTCATATCATTCTTAGACTTAGGTGGGACTTCATCCTAAGACCTAAACTCATTAATTCTGTAACAATTAAAGCATCCGCATAAAGCATCCTTATTACCTGATTATAATCTATCTTAGGGATTAAAGCAATGGTGATCTTGTTAAACCCTAGCTCATAGAGACATTACCCACTTACTGCTTAATGGTAATTCATACACTAGTAGTCTACTTGTCCAACTATCCAATGGAATCAGAACATTACTTGTTGAATTATCTAGATGCACCTACTAGTCAACATGTTCAATAAACCAAAGGCAATTTTCATTAACTAGTTAAGCCAGAAGCGTATCTTTAGCACGATTTTAGAAAGACAATATTTATGATCCTATGATTCTAGATGTAAAAATTACTATATGGAGAGCTATCCCGGCATCTAGATTACTTGGTCCGTATCACTAGATCTAGTTGAATGATAGGTCGCATACAAAAGCATGTAAACAAGTATGAATTGATAAACATAAACAAGCATTCAACGATAAATTAAGCAATCGAGATATAAACAAAACCAAACATTTAGATCTTCATAATAATGGATAATACCCAAAGGTATTAGCCTTCAAACATCATAATTAATACAAGAGTAATTGTTTTAGCCAAGGTAAACTAACCGAGTTAACGAATGATACCAAAAAATGAACGATTACAAAAGTATAAGAAATTACACGTTATCTTCTATGGATTGAAATGCGTTGCAAGACCTCTTCTGCTCTTTTTCTCCTTTAAAAATCAACTTTTATGGTTTAGGTATCGAGAATATGATTTTAGCACAATTAAAACTAGTTTTTGAGTTTTGTATTTATAAGGTCTGGAAGTCGGTTAGATACGGTGTATCCAAGGGATTGGATACGGCGTATTGGAGTTTCTTGGAGTAGGGACCACGTTTGATATCTTCCAGAATATTCACATACTATATCTTCAATACGGCATATTGATCTTCTTTCATTTGTGGTCTTTGGTGAGTGCATGCACGAATACGCCGTATCTTCCTTGATGGATACGGCGTATTGGTAGTCAGAAAAGTAATTCTTCAAAATATCTTTATTTAAGCTCCAGAATGCACGCCTTTTGCTAATATTCACCAAGTACTCTGTAATTACTGCAATTCTCAAATATAAATGATTAAGTAACAATTCTTTGCAATAATTATATAAAATGGGTTAAATACATAAGATAAATGATGCTATAAAATAGACGTTATATAACAACCTGCAATTTTCATAATAGTAAACATCCATCTATTAAGTTAGATGATGTACAATCTATCAATTATATATGAACTCACCTTTTTCAGGGAAATTTTTCGCTTTATTACATTACATTACTTTGCCAATATCTCAATATGCAATATAACCTGCATAACTTAAGTTAACGGACTCGGACAACCTACATATGGCAATCCTATCTTCATATATGTCAAGCAAACATCATAACATCAATATAATAATATCTTATTACATGATACAGTATTCTATAAGATACCATTTGCAACATCATATCAAAACGGGCTTTAAACCATTATCGGATGCCTAAAACATACCTCATGAAAAGATTGAATCTAAAGTGACTAAAGTGAATGCACAAGCTACTAAAGCATATGTACAAGTAATATAACATCTCATTTGAAATATATAATCTCTTTAAATCAAAGTACAAGTCCTTAAAAGCTCAATGCATAAGTCATTAAGCTCAATCCCTAAAATAGCCGTTTTACCTCCGTTTTCATCCTCATCTCTTCACTATCACTTATGTTCAAGCTACTATACTCATTTTACAATATATGAACCCTAATTATTCCATACATAAGCTTTCATACATCTTTTTGCACTCAAAACCCTAATTCAAAACCCTAAACCCTAAAACCGAGCTAGTTTCTAAACCATGACCCGTTTCTTGATTTTTACCCATTGTAAACCTAAACCAACTCTTAAATAAGTTATAATAACATTAATTACAACATCCTCAATCATACTCCATCATCATTTCATCATTCTACATCAATTACACAAAGAACGAATCCAGAAAACCCTAATTGTGCCCTAATTGTGACTTTGACCCGTTTTCTCATTTTCTACCCATTTTAACTCAAACCACCTATCAAATCTTGATTATAATCCTTAATATAAGTCCTAGGATCAGTAACCTATCATTCCTAATCAAATGTATACAAATTACAAGCTAGAAAACTCAACCCGAACCCTAAATGAGCCCTAGTGAACCCGAAACCAAAACCCTTGCAAAATAACCCATTTTAACTATTTTTCTTGCAACCAAGCACCTCAATGACAAGAACCATATCTCCCTAGCTTATTACAAGCACCTCTCTTCAAAATATCTTCCATTTATATTGTATAAAATTCATCACATGCATCCTTGTTTCTCTATCTTAGTCGCGGCAAAGAAAGAAGAAAATAACACATCCAAGCTAGTTTCTAGCTTAAACAACACATCCTATAGACCTTAATCATCAACCTCTAGACCTCCTATGTGTCCTAACCAGATCATGAAGCTTGCGTACTAATTATACCTTCAAATCGGTATAAATAGGACTCATATGTCTTCATTTTTCTTCATCCCCCACTTCCTCCTCTATAACCCTTACATAGAAGCAATATTTTGATATAAAAGATCCTAAGTGATCTTAAGAAGGATCAAGTTTAGAAAGGAAGCAAAAGAAACCAAGAAATGAAGCCCGGGAGTCGTTACTCTAGCCGTACGAAGTCGAAAGTCCCGATTTTGACCCGTTTCCAAGCTATAAGCTCAAACCAGGTTCTCTAAACTTATTATCTACTTTCATAACGTCATAATATTCATATGATCTTGATAAAATCATAATATAAAGCTTTGAACTCAAAAACCTAAGTGTTATGCCTTTTTGATCCAAAACCGTACACAAACCGTACACCGAAACCCAAATTCATGTTTTTACTTAAACTATGAGCTAAACTTGTAAACTTGTTATAACCTATCATAAAAAGCTATTATAATGTGTAAAATACGTACCTGATAAGTAAGAAGATAATTTGACTTTAAAACCGCGTGTTTTCATTTTAAAACCTAATTTGACTCGTTTTACTTTTTAGCTTAACAATCATTACAATTAAACTGGGTGTTATGTAAAACTTCATATTTTAGTTATTATGAACTATAAATGTCTATTGAAATGTTAAAATAAGCTTGCATGGCAATTTGGACATGTTTTGTAATTATCTTCATGCAAGGGTATATAAACGTAAATTTTCAGAACACTTCAACTAAAAATGACTAAAAGTGGGTCAATTATCAAAGTATATAACTTAAGGGATCTATTATGTCACTTTTTAAAGTGCAAGGTTTACTTGGTATATCAATAAAAGTTGAAGGACCAAAGTCGTAAAAATGCAAACCCTAGGGGTCTACTTGCAATTTTCCAAACCCCAGGGTCTAAAAATATAAACATTTTGAAAAAGTATAAAATCATATTCAAAACATTACCAGACATAACTTTAATTAACGCTCCTCGTGCTTAACATCTCCAGATATTGAATAAAATGCTTAAAACTTGTTTAATTCTAATCCTATATCATTCATCATCGTTGTGCTTTCAAAAAATCATGTCCCGGATCCATATCATACCACAATACTAGGGAGCTTCATATTAAGAAGTTTCATCTTGGTATTACGTTCTGTCTGAGTTGTTGGGTTTACGATTTAAAGTGCCCTAGCTCCACAAAACGTTTACTGAATAACTTCTAAACTATGATGGCCCGAACGGTGTTATGATAATTTTTATATCAAAACCACATCGATATATCAAAAACATATGATATACAATCAAACACAGACTTGCCATTTATTAACCCAGGTTTGTCTGTGATTGCGGTTGAAGCCCGTACATTCATCCCAATACATGAGCTATCAATTTCCCTATAACTGTTCAGGTGAGTTCATAGCCTCGCTTTTCAATTATTTTATAAACCGCGAGGGAGATACATGTTATAAACATAATGCAATTAGTTCTACATGCTATTTCAATTACTATTGACCTAAGTAACTGTTTTTGCCTTTTAGTCCCCATAATCATGAACCGTGAATTACTCTCCGTATTAACGCAATGTTGTGAATATATATATTTGGGTTGGACTCCCCGTTTGTGATTCCAGTAACATAACCAATGGCACATCATAGAATCATGCGGGTAATTTTGGCAAAGTGCGCGTAGGGCAATATTACATTATATCCTAAGGCATCGGATCATGAGCAATGCAATAATAAATTATGGTTTTCATACTGGTGTATAACGAATGGAACCCAATATCACATTTGCTTTCAAATTATATTACTTAAACCTAGGATTTCACTCAACCCTTTGTGTTTGACTTTTAGCATGTTTTTATCTCATGTTAACTAATGGCACGGAGTGACGAGGACACGAAGATGGAAAAACCGTTATCATTCAAATGTTGTATTTTTAGATTCTGGAAACCTCTCTTTTGTACAAATTCTAATGAAATAAATGAATGATAACTTTACTTTCAAAAACGACAGCTTTTTGAATCGTTTTTATGATTATCGACTGTTGTCTAACCCTTAAGTAATACCCAGATGAGCTTCCGCGCTAATATGTAAAAATGGGGTTGTTTACAGATTTGGTATCAGAGCTACTGTTATAAGAACAAGGTTAAAACTTAACTATACGACTTTTCCTTTTTCCATCCAAGAAAGTCCTCCGTGCGCGCTATATCTCCCGGAATTGTATGTAAAGTTACATACTAATCATATTAGACTAAATAATACTTATTGTTATTAAGCAGAAACGATGTCTTCCCCGACCATCCTACACTAATTTGGAGGATGCTTTTCTTCAATTTCCCAAACTATGTTCCCCCGGCTTCATCGATTATATTCTGACCTCTTCAGCGAAAACTTACTCTAGTACTTCCAATTTATTTGGAATTGCCCCGCTAACTTCACCGACCCTTTCTTTATTTTCCCGAGATCCTACATAAAGCTTTTACAAGCTTTCTATACTAAAAAAGCACAATCTGCCTCTAAATCATACCTCCTAAAACTCAAGAATTCTTTCTCCCAGAAGGACTTCTTTCACCAATGCAGTTATCTCATCTACCCCATCCCAACCTCAAGCTCTTGAGATTGGTGAAACTTCCCGGAAATCAGCTATCAAACATCATGAAGAGCAAATTCAGGGTATCCAATGTTATCTAGAAGAAATCCCTCCTGAACGTTTGAACATGATTGAAAATGCATCGAAGGTCTCGTAAAGAACATTAATCATCCATCGTGATTTTGATGCTTTAGCAAGCCAACTCCAGGCAAGCTCATAACTCAATCACTAAACTCTAGAGAAAGCAAATAGGATCCAACCATAAGATCTCCTTAGCTCGCTACAGAATCGCTGAATTGGCAGAAGTCATCAATGATATGGAAACTCGTCACCAAGAAGACATAGAAAAACTCATGAACTCTATCATTGAACTCCAGAACCGCATGGAATGATCATCTAGTTTCTAGTTTTTAAATCAGTTTTTAGCTTTTAACCTAGCCAAGGGAATGGTGTGGTATAAAATAAAAACACTTTTCAAATCTTGACTATGTATAAGTACAAAAGGCAAGTTTGGTTCCTTAAAACAAAGGCAATCCCGAACCTACATTGTTGTTTCTTACCACTTTAATCACCCTCATCATTATTCATCATTCATTTAGTCCATCATACATTCATCATCATACCATAACCTTTAGATATCACCATTGTTAAAAATGCTTAAATGAAGCATTATTCTTTAAGCATTTCAAGAATAAGCATTCACTTTAATCAATTAGATGAACTAGCGTATACTTGTGATACATTCTTATTACGTGTTATCTTTTGTTGATAGAATGCCTCCAAAAAGAGCATCAACATCGGAAGCACCGACTATATTTGGGTTGGACTCCCCGTTGGAGTATCCAGTAACGATAACCAATTGCACATCATTAGAAATCACGCGGGTATTTTCGCAAAGGTGTCCGCAGGGGAAATATTATCATTATAACCTAAGGCATCGGATTCATGAGCTAATGGCAATAATAAATTATGTTTTCAATACTGGGTGTATATCAACGTAACCCAAATATCGCATTTGCATTCAAATTATATTACTTAAACCTATGGATTTCACTCAACCTTTGTGTTGACTTTTTAGCATGTTTTATCTTAGGTAACTAATGGCACGAAGTGACGAAGACACAAAGATGGAAAAACCATTATCATTCAAATGTTGTATTTTAGATTATGGAAAAATCTCTTTTGTACAAATTCTGATGAAATAAATGAATGATAACTTTACTTTCAAAAACGACTCTTTTTGAATCGTTTTCTATGATTATCACTGTTATACCCTTGAAGTAATATCCCAGATTAGCTTCCGCTGCTATATGTAAAAATGGGGGTGTTACAGATTTGGTATCAAGAGCCTACGTTATAGAGAACAAGGTTAAAACCTTAACTATAACTACTTTTCTTTTTCCATCTAAGAAAGTCCTCTGTGCCGCTATATCTCCCGGAATGGTATGTAAAGTTACATAACTATTATATTTCTAAATAAATAACTTATGTTATTAAGCAAAACGATGTCTTCCCCCGACCATCCTACTGCTAATTTGGAGGATGCCTTTTCTTCCAATTTCCCAAACACCAACAATCGTTACAATAATCATCGACAACAGAACCGAAGGCAAGAAGCTGGTAGATCCTATGCTGTTACTTCATCAGAAAACGGTAGGTATGCTGGAGATCTCCCTCTGTGTAAAAGGTGCAATTACCATCACACCGGACCCTGTACTGGTAGGTGTAATAATTGCAACAGAATGGGCCATCTAAGCAAGAACTGCCGAAGCAAGAAGCCAGCCACCGGAAGTAATCAACTCCCAGTGACAGTGGTTTGCCATGCCTGTGGTGAGAAAGGACACTACACAAATCAGTGCCAAAAGACCAACATTAATGCCCAAGGAAGAGCCTACATGCTGAGAGATAAGAATGCCCAACAAGACCCAAACGTCGTTACGGGTATGTTTCTCCTAAATCAGCATTTAGTTAGGGTATTATTTGATTCCGGAGCTGATAGAAGTTTTATATCCTTATCGCTTGCCTCTATGCTAAATATTCCGTCTATTACAGTAGATACCTTTTATAATATCGAAATGGCTGACGGAAACTTAGTAAGCACAAATACTGTTATTAAAGGCTGCACTTTAACCCTGCTAAATCAACCTTTTGAAATCGATCTCATGCCAATTAAACTTGGTAGTTTCGACGTAGTCATTGGTATGGACTGGTTATCCAAATATCGTGCCAAAATTCTCTGTGACGAGAAAGTTGTTCACATTCCTATCGACGGTGAAACTCTAATCATTCGAGGTGATCGAAGTAAAACTCGACTAAATCTCATATCCTGTATAAAAACCGAAAGGTATATATCCCGAGGTTGTCAAGTTTTCATGATTCAAGTAATGGAGAAGAAATCAGACGAGAAGAAACTAGAAGACATTCCTGTAGTCAAAGAATTTCCAGATGTCTTTCCTGAAGATCTACCTGGTATCCCTCCCGTTCGCCAAGTAGAATTCCAAATCGACTTAATCCCCGGAGCAGCACCTGTAGCTCGAACACCTTATAGATTAGCTCCTTCAGAAATGCAGGAGTTGTCTAATCAACTTCAAGAACTAACCGATCGAGGTTTCATTCGACCAAGTACATCGCCTTGGGGAGCTCCTGTCTTATTTGTTAAAAAGAAGGACGGATCTTTCAGAATGTGTATCGATTACCGAGAGTTGAATAAACTTACCATAAAGAATCGTTATCCATTACCAAGGATCGATGACTTATTCGATCAACTTCAAGGTTCAAGCGTTTATTCAAAAATCGACTTAAGATCAGGTTATCATCAACTGAGAGTAAGGGAAGAAGATATTCCTAAGACTGCTTTCAGAACAAGATACGGACACTATGAATTTCAAGTCATGCCATTTGGTTTAACAAACGCACCTGCTGTATTCATGGATCTCATGAATCGTGTATGTAAACCATATCTGGATAAATTCGTAATAGTGTTTATCGATGATATTCTTATCTATTCTCGTAACGAAGAAGAACATGCAAATCATCTCAGAATTATCTTGGAATTACTCCGAAAAGAGAAATTGTATGCCAAGTTCTCTAAATGTGATTTCTGGATTCATATCGTGCAATTTCTTGGTCATCTCATCGATAGTCAAGGACTTCATGTTGACCCTGCCAAGATTGAAGCTGTTAAGAATTGGACATCTCCCACTACACCCACAGAAGTGCGTCAATTCTTAGGACTCGCCGGCTATTACCGAAGATTTATCGAAGGTTTTTCAAAAATTGCAAAGCCTTTGACTAAATTAACCCAGAAAAACAAGAGTTATATCTGGGGCGAAGAACAAGAATCAGCTTTTCAACTCCTTAAACAAAAACTCTGTGAAGCACCAATCTTAGCATTACCAGAAGGAAACGATAATTTTGTCGTTTACTGTGATGCATCTCTTCAAGGGTTAGGAGCTGTATTAATGCAAAGAGAAAAAGTCATTGCTTATGCATCTCGACAACTCAAACCTCATGAAGAAAACTATACCACTCATGATCTTGAATTAGGAGCAGTAATATTCGCTCTTAAAATCTGGAGACACTATCTATACGGTACAAAGTGTACAGTTTTCACTGATCACAAGAGCCTTCAACATATTCTTCGTCAAAAAGAATTGAATATGAGGCAACGCCGATGGTTAGAATTACTCGCAGATTATGATTGTGAGATTTGCTATCATCCCGGAAAGGCAAATGTTGTAGCAGATGCCTTAAGTCGAAAGAAACGAATCAAACCTCTCCGAGTCAGAGCATTAATCTTAACCGTTCATCCAAAATTACCATCTCAAATCTCAAGCTCAAAAAATGAAGACCTCAAAGAAGAAAGCGTCAAAAAACGTGAAACCTTCGAGGAATGGACAAAGCATTTGAAATTCGTCCTGATGGAACTCGTTTTACTTGTATCAAAAAAACCGAAGCTGGTTACCACTTTTTGGCGGTTTGAGAGACTTAATCATGCATGAGTCTCATAAATCCAAATATTCTATTCACCCAGGTTCTGATAAGATGTACCATGATATAAAGAAACTCTATTGGTGGCCTAACATGAAGGCAATCATCGCAGAATATGTTAGCAAATGTTTGACATGTTCTAGAGTTAAAGCAGAATGTCAAAAGCCATCCGGTTATTGTACAACCGGAGGAAAATTCCTTTGTGGAAAATGGGAAGGAATAACAATGGATTTCGTCACAAAGCTACCCAAACCTACAATGTGGACATGATGCCATCTGGGTCATTGTCGATCGTCTTACCAAGTCAGCGCATTTCATTCCCATTCGAGCGACTGATAGTATGGAAACTCTTACAAGGTTATACATCAAAGAAATAGTCTCTCGACATGGCGTGCCAATTTCTATCATCTCGGATCGTGACAAAAAAAAACCCATCATTTTACAATCAGATTCTGGCAGTCCTTTCTAAATTGCTTTTGAGGTACTCAATTAGACTATGAGTACAGCCATATCACCCTAAACTGATGGGACAAAGTGAAAGAACCATACCAAAAACTCTCGAAGGACATGCTACGAGCTTGTGTCATAGATTTGTGGGAAAGGATGGGAATATAATTTTTACCATTGGTTTGCTTTTTCGTATAATAACAACAGTTATCATGCCAGTATCAAGGCAGCACCGTTCGAAGCACTTTATGGATGGACGAAAGTGTAGATCACCAGTTTGCTGGGCTGACGTTGGAGATTCTCAACTTACAGGACCAGAATTAATTCAAGAAAAACCACCTGAAAAGATCGTTACCAAATTTGCCACCAATGCTTGCAAGACTACAAAAGATAGACAAAGAAGTTACGCCAATGTAAGGCGAAAGCCTTTAGAATTTCATGTTAGCGATCGTTGGTATGTTGAAGAGTATACACCTCGAAGGAGTATCTTTCGATTCGGAAAACGAGGAAAGCTTAATCCACGATACATTGGACCATTCAAAATCCTTGAACGAATTGGCCCAGTAGCATACAAACTAGAGCTTCCTAAAAAGCTTAGTAGTGTCCATAATACTTTCCATGTTTCAAACCTCAAGAAGTGTTTATCCAATGAATCTCTCGTTATCCCAATAAAAGAACTTCAACTCGACGACAAACTCAACTTTGTTAGAAGAAACCAGGTAGATGTTATGGTCCGAGAGATCAAGCAAAAACTAAGCGAATAGTATTCCTATAATCAAAGTACGATGGAACTCTAAAAGAGGACCAGAGTTTACATGGGAACGCGAAGATGAAATTCGTGCATAATATCCTCATCTTATTTTCAATCATCAACTTCTCATGTTCAGTTAAATCTCGGGACGAGATTTTTGTAAGGGGTGGAGACTATAACAACCCACGATTTTCATAAATGTAAATATCCATCTATTAAGTTAGATGATGTACAATCTATCAGTTATATATGAACTCACCTTTTTCAGGGAAATTTTTCGCTTTATTACATTACAATACATTTGCCAATGATTCAATATGCAGTATTAACCTGATAACTCAAGTTAAAAGGACTCAGGTAACAACGCTACATATGGCAATCCTATCTTCATATATGTTAAGCAAACATCATAACATATCATGTCAATATACTAATATACATTTTGATAAGGTCTTTAATTCTAAAGGTACCTTTGCAACCAACATCATATCAAAACGGGCTTTAAACCATTATCGGATGCCCTAAACCCTAACCTCATGAAAAGGGTTAACCCCTAAAGTGAATGCACAAGTTACTAAAGCATATGTACAGGTAATATTATACCTCATTTAACATATAAAATCTCTTCAACTCAAAGTACAAATCTCTAAAAGCTCAATGTACAAGTCATTAAGCATGATCTCTAAAATAGCCGTTCTACCTCCGTTTTACCTCTAATTTCTTCACCACCACTCCTGTGCAAGATACTACACTCAATATACAATGTTTAAACCCTAATTATTCTATTCATAAACTTTCATACACATTTTTACACTCACAACCCTAATACAAAACTCAGAAACCCTAACCCAAGCTAAATACTACACTATGACCCGTTTCTTGGCTTTTATCCATTGTAAACCCAAAACAACAACACTTCAATTAATGTTGTATAACTTTTTTTACAATCATATCATTCCTATTAAAAACATTATTTCATCAATTACTTCATTCATTTTACTTCACTTGTACGTTTAAAACATATCTTAGAAAACCCTAAATGTACCTAATTGGTTCATTTTAAACCGTTTACTCGTTCTAACCATTCTTATCCCAAATAAACCCATCCAAGGGCCATTATAACTCATAAAATGAGTTTAAAATCATTATATTATCATGTACTTGGCATTTGTACAAAGAAAATCAACAGCTAGAAAACCTTAACGAATCTAGAAAATCACACCTAATTATGCCCTTAATTGTGACTTTGACCCGTTTTATCAATTTCAACCCATTTTAACTTAAACCAATGACCAAACTTCATTAATAATACTTTATATAAGCTCTAGGATCTGTATTCCATCATTCCTAATCAAAAGTATACAAAATATAAACCAAAAAAGTCAAGAAAACCCTAAACCGTACCATTTGGTATCCGTGACCTCGTTTCTTCAATATTAATCCGTTTTAACCCAAACCAATTGCTAATATTTGCTAATTACTTTAATACCAGACCTTAAAACCTTATTTCATCTTCCTTATTCTTTTTTCTCACAATGTACCTTGTTTAAGACCTTTGAAGGAACTCGTCGAACCTAAAATAGACTAGTTTACTTATATGATCATTTTGAACCACTCTAAATTGCTACAATCCATTAACCAATGTGAACCTCTTCTAGAATCATAGTAGCAGCTTATGCACCTTTCTTTGACTTATCCTTGGTCAAAAATCAAACGCACATTGCCTTCTTTTGCTCCATTTCAAGCCGCTGGGCAACAAGCAACCCCAACCACCTCATTCAAAGCTATTTTATTAGGACCTCCACTTTGATTTCTTGCTTCTAACACATCAAACCCCTAGAACTATATGTGTCAAGACAGATCTTAAGCCTTGCTTACTCCTTGCTACTTCAATATGGGTATAATAGAGTGCATAGTTGTTCATTTCTTCTTCATCCCCACTCCTCACTCGATCACCCTTCATAGAAGCAATCCTTTGCTCATAATTGGTTTATGTGATCTTAAGATGTCCAGTACAGAAAGGAAGCAAAAGAAAACCAAGAAACTAGCAGGCCCGAGAGTCGTTACTCTAGCCGTAAGAAGCCGAAAGTCCCGATTCTGACCCGTTTCCAAGCTATAAGCTTAAACCAGGTTCTATAAACTTATATTCTGCTCATATAACATCATAATGTTCATATGTTCTTGCTAAAATCATAATATAAAGCTTTGAACTCAATAACTAAGTGTCTATGCCTTTTGATACCAAAAACCGTCACCGAAAACCCTGATTTCATGTTTTTACTTTAACTATGGGTTACTTGTTAAACTTTTGTTATAATCAATACTAATTAAGCTATTTTAATGTTAAAAATAAGTGCTTGATAAAGTCATTAAAAAAAAGTGAATTTGACCTTAAAACCGAGCGTTTTTGTTTTTTGAAACACTTAATTTGACCCATTTTACCTTTTAGCTTAGCGAATCGTTAAATTAAACTTGTGTTATGTTAAAACTTCATATTTTAGTTTATTATAACTTATAAATGACTATTGAAATTGTTAAATTAAGGCATTGCATGGCAATTTGCGACTTTGTTTTGTGATAACATAATCCATGCAAGGGGTATATATCGTAAATTTTAGAAACTTATAACTAAAAGGACTAAAAGTGTCATTTTATCAAAGTTGTAACTATAGGGGTCTATTATGTCACTTTTCAAAGTCCAAGGTTTACTTGGTATATCAATAAAAGTTGAAGGACCAAAGTCGTAAAAATGCAAACCCCAGGGGCCTACTTGCAGTTTTCTAAACCCCAGGGTTTAAAATGTAACATTTTGAAAAAGTGAAAAATCATATTTAAAACATTACCAGACATAACTTTAATTAACGCTCCTCGTGCTTAACATTTCCGGATATTGAATAAAATGCTTAAAACTGCTTATGTTCTAATCATTACATCATTCACCATCAATATGCTATCAAAAATCATGTCCCGGATCCATTATCATAACAACAATAATAGGGAGCTTATATTAAAGAAGTTTCTTCTTGGTACTACGTTTGTCTGAGTTGTTGGGCTTTACGATTTAAAGGCACTAGCTCCATACGTTTACTGAATGACTGTCTTAATCTATGATGTGAACAGTGTTATGATAATTTTTTATATCAAACCACAACATCGATATCCAATAACTTATATTATTCAATCAAACTAAAGACTTGCCCCATATATTATCCCAGGTTGTCTGTGATTGCCGTGCTGAGCCGTTTAACCTCATTCCCTATAAAATAGCTATCAATTCCCCAAAACTGTATCCAGGTGAGTTCATAGCATACGCACTTTCAATCTTTTTATAAAACCTCGAGGGAGATACATGCTATAAAATTGAATGCAATTATTTCTACATGCCTATTTCAAATTTACTATTGCCTAAGTAAAACTGATTTGCCTTTAAGTCCCCATATTCATGAACCGTTAATTACTTCCGTAGTAAGCGCGATGATGTGAATAGATCTATTTGGCTGGAACTCCAAGTTGGTGTCCCCAGTCCCGTGTAATACCAATTGCACATCATTAGAAATCACGGGGGGTTATTTTCGGCCAAAGGTGCAGATAGGGCATACATATTTCACCTATAACTAAGAATCGGATTCATGAGCTAATGGCAATTAATAATTATATTCTTCAAATACTGGGTGTAAATCAAAGTAACCATTTATCATTTGCATTCAATTTATATTATTAAACCTAATGAAATTTCACTCAACCTTTTGTGTTGACTTTTTAGCATGTTTATCTCAGGTAACGAATGCACGGACGTGACGAGGACACGAGATGAAAAATCCGTTATCATTCACAAATGTTGTATTTTAGATTCTTGAAACCTCTCTTTTGTATAAACTATGAAGAAATAAAAGAATGATTAACTTATTTTCATAAACTGACTCTTTTTTGATTGTTTTCTATGATTATGACTGTTGTACTTGAAGTAATACCAGATTTTGCTTCCGTGCTATATGTAGACAATGGGGGTGTTACACGGAGTTTCACCGAGATCCCCTACTCATTTCATCGCATCGATGTATAAACACATGCGATCTGTGGGACGGCGTTTTTGTCCTTGTGGACCTACGAATGGGAATGATATCACTTTGAGGTTCATCCATTTCTAGATCATCCTCTTCATGATTTAAGCTAGTGTCTATAGAAGGTTTGCGTATCTTCTTCTTTGAATATTTTTCAAGATATTCTAGACTCCAATCTTGATTCTTGATCTATAAGACTATCTCTAGGCATTCAGCATTCCGAGCAACAAGGACTTTGTTCTCGGGTGGGTAGTAGAAAAAATATCCCATTGTTTCCTTTGGGTATCCTATGAAGATACACTTAATAGACCTGGGTCCTAACTTGTTAGGCTTGGTAAGAGTATCTCGTTTAACAAGTGCCTCACAACCTCAGACTTTTAAGTAAGACAGCTTAGGGGCTTGCCCATGCCATACTTCGTATGGTGTCTTTTCAACCTTCTTAGTTGGAACCAATATTGAGAATGCGTGCTCAGCAGTCCTCAAGTGCTTATCCAAAAGGACTTTGAAAGAGTTGTTTGACTCATCATGGATCGAACCATATCTAGTAGGGTTCTGTTTCTCCTCTCCGACACACCATTGTGTTGTGAAGTGTAAGGAGGAGTACGATGGGCGATAATCCCATGATCCTTTAGATGATCCAAAAACTCTTGACTCATATATTCGCCCCCACGATCAGAACGTAGCAATTTTATGTCTTACCGAAGTAGATTTCTACTTCCTTTTGAAATAATTTGACAAGTTTCAAAAATTCATGTTTTATGCTTTAACAATGTAACATAACAATAACGACTAATGGTCGTTCTGTGAAAGTGACGAAGTAGGCTGTCATTGCTCTTGAAGTGATCTTAAATGGGCCACATACATCGGTGTGTAGTAGTACAAGTAAGTCTTTGGGCCTCTTCTTATTGATATGTGTTAAGGTTTCTTGCCATCTTACAGACATCAAGGAACGAATTTTTTACAAAAGCCCTAGGTCAGTTGAATGGATAATGTCCATCGTGTTGTAACTTTTCAATGCGTTTCTTGTGATGTGTCCAAGACGACAAATTGCCACAAGAGAGGCAGAGTCCAAGTCTAGTTTGGTCTTTTGTGCTAAACAGTTATATATCCAGAACTTTTATTTGCATAAGAATTAGACAAATCAATTTCAAAAATACCATCCCTTGGGATAGCACTAAAATAAACCATGTTATTCTTAGAAACTTGAATTGTATTATTCACGAAGCGGTTAATAAAACCATCTTCGTACAAACGGGAAACTGAAATTACTCCTCTAGTAATAGAAGGAGCATAATGACAATTGTTCAAAACAATAACTAATCCGCTAGGGAGAGATAAATCAAAGTTGCCAATTGCTTCTACAGCTTCACGTTGACCATTGCCCACGTACAAGCTAAGAGCCCCCGGCTTCAGTTTCCTACTTGCCCTTAGACCCTGCGTTGTATTACAAATATGAGTACCACAACCAGTGTCATAGATCCATGATCTATTAAGGAAAGTATTGAGTTCTATAACGAAGATACCTGAACCACCACCAGCTCCAGAGGCTGCGTTCTTTTTCTTCTTTAGCAACTCGGCTAAGTACCGAGGACAGTTCCTCTTCCAATGTCCTGTCTCACCACACTCATGACAGATTGAGTCCTTTGCGGGATCTTCCCTCTTGGGTGGAGGGGGAATCTTGGGCTTGGGAGCATAAGCATGCTTATTTTTCCCATTCCCTTGATTTTGTCCCCTGCCAGCCTTTGAGGGTTGCGGTTTGTTGTGCTTTTTACCTTTCTGGACTTTACCAGCTCGAATAGCATGTAGAGCAGGAGCGTTGTTTTTGGGCAGATTAAGAGTTTGCTCATGGAGCTTTAGCATAATATGCAACTCATTAACAGTCTTCCCCAGGCTATGCATGTTGTAATTCTGCACAAACCCATCAAATTCCTTGCGTATTTATAGATAGAGCGATAGAATAGACTCACAGCAAGGCCAGTGTTACTGCGGTGCCCCATCGCTCACTAGTATTGTCAATATAGCCCTTCATTTCAGAAAATAGTGCTAACTGGACTGCCCTTCTTCCTGTTTACAGGCTGTGATAATCACCGCGTAGTCTGTCAGAAGTCATGCTCTTTTTTTTTGTTTTTTTTATTTTTTTTTTTTTTTTTCTGTTGCGGGGCAAACAGAGCTTTTAACTCCTTTAGCATGTCATTAGCATGAGATTTTCCAGATTTGTCTTAGATCTCTGGAGCTCCCCCATGGTTTTGAGCATGAGTCCAGCATATCTTTTGATCCTTTAAACCCAAGCAGTATGAGTTTGCAAGGATTTCAGGAGCAACATGCTGACCCGCAGGAGCTACAGGGCAGCGAGGAAGTGGCTGCTCTAGATAATTCAATCTTATCATCAATTGAATTGTACAATCCTAGTTGTCTCTACTATCAATAACGTGGGTCAGTCAGTTTTTTGCTTTCTCGAAGAAGCCCCATGAAAAGACCGATTGTTAGTCGTCGCGGTTGTCATCTTCAATTTAGAAATAGTTCAAATATTAGTATGTCGATAATTAAATTCTTAAGGAATTAACTACCCATTAATTACTAATAAGACTAAGAGCCGACATTGAACTACCCATTATTAAGAAGGTTTGACCAACGTTTTGTAAAACAAGTAGGGCAAGAGGTAGCGACGAGGTTAAATTGCATGGATACTGCATATCTTAGATTTATGTGACTAATGCATTAAGAACTCTTTTAGGTAATGTCCAAAAGCATATATGTCTCATCTTATGCCTCGGGGCTGAGGTCTGACCAGGGAAAACTCAATTTAAGTCCACCAAAATAGACATACGAAAATTGATATTGGTCCTGACCTATAAAAAAAATTCGCCATGGGTTGGCAAGGCCCTTAGGTCTGACCAGAGAGGTCAAGCCAAATGCACGTGTTCTAGGTTTGGCTGGCATAGACTTAAAACTTCATATAAGGGTATACACATAAATGTGACAAAGTTGTGTACAAGAAGCATGCAAAACAACTTGTAGCCAAAGATAAGAATATTTTGTTAACCTTATTTGGTATCAGCAATCATTTTGTCAAATGTTCACGGTTAGCTCATTAAGGACGCACAAAGAAGCGGGAAACAGGTACGCGAAGCGTATTAAAAACCTGATTCATTTGGGAATCTTACTTCAACCCGCCTTAAATCTCTTTTTAGTTTGTCCATAATGGGTGAGCCGTACTTCCAATTGACTAATGATGCTATGTATGTTAAGAAACCCCTTTTGTTAACATTAGTTTTATTGATGCCAATATGGTGGGATTACAAGTTGATCAAACCCTATATTGTACTCCTACTTAGTCCGAAGACAAGTAATTCTAATAATTCCCTCATATGCCGAAGCATGTAGTGGGGCGGGAGAAAATTAAAGATCAATTCAACTCCATATTGCGCAAGTAAAACTAAAGCTTCATAGAAATCATATTTTCACTAATTTTAATGTCCTTATTAATTTGTCCAAACAACCTCGGTTTCGCAAAATAATCATAACTCGTGTCAAAAGGAATAATCATTGATGTGTGTATTATTGACATGTTCATCCAAATTTACTTATTAGTTTTTAGTTCGGTTTTTGATTAATTGCTTGTTATAAAGTTGTTGTCAATGGTTGTATTAATGGTTGAAAATTAAACGTAACCATTCAAAAACCGACTATAAAATAAATATATTCTTTCTAAATCCAAAATAGATTTAGAGGGAAGTAATATGTACAGTACATATGTCACACACTTTACAAGTTTGGAGCAACATAAGTTTTGGTTCGATGATAAATACAAGAATAAAGTTTCGACAGAACAATTACTGTTTCGATCGTTATACTTTGGGAAACATAATGGCGAATAAACGACGAATCTGTTTTAACGAAAATGAGTCAAACACACGCCATAATCACGTTCTTGAATCGGTTCTATCTATTTTCTGTTCTTTGTTTAAATAAAGTTAAGCTTGTTGGCAGCTTTAGTCTATAAAATTGTTTGGGTAAAGAGCTTTAGTTTATAAATTTCTGTTTTCTTGTATTGTTTCATTATTGTGTTTTGATTTGGGTATTTTTCTTACAAAATTAACACTTGCTTTTCGTGCTAAAATTTCCTTTGGAGTCACTTGTTGGAATATAACAATCAAGTTAATCAATTTAACTCTAACGAGTACGCAACAGATAGATCTAGTCTAGTACAATAATTAACATACATATAAAACACAATAAGGGACATGTAAATTAAATAGAAACATACCCTCGTAGACACCAGCAAGTATATGAAACCAAGAATGTAAAACTAGTGACTAAGTGGTCACCTCTACGAGTGCTCACACAAACACGTAAACAAGCACGCCCGGATGCTAGTCCAACCTCACGTATACCCAATACAACTATTGTATCTAAAACCCACTGAAAATCGATCACCGAAAGCCTCACAAGGAACAAAACCGAATTACAGAAAGTTGTGTAGGGTTTCAACCGAATTCGGCTGTAACCGAATTAGGCAGAGAACCGAATAAGCCCAAATCTAAACCCTAGATCGAATCTGTCAATTCCCACTCCTTGGGAACTGGTAAACCAACGTAATAAACCACCAGGATCAGCCTTGGATCAAATCACAAATCGAAAGCCCCTCAAATGAGTTAACCGAAATAGGCAGAACCTCGAAAAACTAGAACCCTACTTTGGGTTTTGGGTATTCGGCTGGTTTTAATTTGGAGAGGAAGAGAGAATCTACTTTGCAACTGATTTGGGAAGTATATTAATGTGTGTGTGTCGTGTGGAATGAGGGAGAGGTGAGGGGTTTATATACCCTCACATCCCTAATCATGATAAAGATCAATAAGCATTCCAAGTTCTATCACAACTCCTCCACCAACTCTTATCCTCAACAAATGAACCTAGACACTCTCAAAGAACCTTCTTTTGCCTTCCATTAACCGGCCAAACAAAAGAAAAACATATAGTCCTTGTCTTGGTCATTCTTTGTCCGAACGGTTTACAATCGGAGCTTTCGTGAAGTTAATAAGCGTACTCTAAATGTCTTATCGTGTGTGCCCCCAATAGGCTCACACACCTCTAGTCGTGACCGAGCTAGTCCAACTCACATAATCCAACATCACTCACCTCATAGACGGACACATATGGATGTCGGGTGTGGTACGAGTTACACTCGATTTTAAGTCACAAAGTGCAAAAAGATTTCAAAATTGCCGTTTTTGTGGTATGTGCAGCCCCCAAATTTTTTTTCTACTTTCGTTTCTTACGGTGTAACTTTAAGTAGTCTAACATTTCTTTTGTGCAACACCCTCTTAAAAATCCTTGATCCGTTCGTGAGTGTGACTCGCATCATATGAATCGATTACAAGTTTAGTGTCACGTGAAAAAAAAAACCATCAGCGACAGCTAGTCTTGCGTGGGCTTTTTTTTAGCCCAAAAATATCTACCATCAAAAAATTTCATCAGTTTATCACATAACTTATTGGGGGAATTACATATGTATCCTTGCAAAAACTTAAAATTGCATATATATCCAACTTAAATTTATAATTACATATATATTATTTCAAAAGCCCAAAAATTGCATGTATATTCAACTTAAACTACTAATTGCATATATATCGTTAATAAAATTTTGTAATTGCATATATATCCGTTTTTAACCTTCATAATTCCATATATATCATTTATTAACCTTCATAATTGTATATATATCTTTTATAAACCTTTAATATATATATATCTTATATATCAAAATAATTATGAACTATAATTTATAATTTTATAAATAACAAAAGTAACATTTGTTTCAAATGTACGACGTCCCAAGGTTCAAAATGAACTAGATGACAAAAAAAACATCAAGACGACGTTTAACATAAAAAAAATCACTTTATATCATATATAATACGAATGCATAAATCAAACTTATCAATATATATCATATTGTTATATATGTATAAAAAATAAAGTATTTTTTATAATAAAAGCGTATATTACTACCAACAAGTTTGTAACTAAAGAAAAGGTAATTTAAAATTTTTATGATTATAATTATCATGTATTTTAGAATTGTAAATTTAAACTAAATAGTTTTTTGTATATATGTAGCATATTTAAGGTTTAGGTATAATATATATGCAATTATAAGTTTAAGTTGGATATATATGTAATGTTTGAGCTTTTAAGAGAATATATATGCAATTATAATATATGAGGTATATATATGCAATCCTAATATAGTAAACAATTTTATTTTACATTGTAGATCTTTTACCTAAAATTACGTTTTTATTATTTTAAATTTATTATTTATAGCAACTAATCATATCTGAATCTATATATAAGTGCTTTAATAATCGGTCACATGTTTAACAAATATATAACAAAATCATGAAAAAAATCATTTCATAATCAGCTTGTCTAGCATCAAAATTCTCTTTTTAATATACTTTAATACTATATTAGAACAGAATCATGAAGTCACTAAAGTTCATGGGATGACTTCTTTATGATAATGGTGCGTTTAACATGTGACTTAGGGCCCGTTTGGTTTATAATCGGGATTGGAATCAGATTAGAATAAGTAATGGATTGAAAGAAAAGTAAATATTTGATTGAATTAGGGTCCGTTTGGTTTATAAGTGGGTTTAGGATTCGGATTTGAATTTGAATTTGGATTTAATGTATGAGAGAGAAAATAATTTTATATGTTAAAGTATAAAAATAAAATAAATATTGTTTATTTTAAATTGAAACAATTACTAAACATAAAATAAATATATTATTTTTAAAT
>BQNB010009582.1:0-86362 GCA_026074375.1 Tanacetum coccineum | reverse complement strand
CATACTTGGATAAGTTTGTAATTGTCTTTATCGACGATATACTTATTTATTCAAAGAATAAAAAGGAACATGAAGAACATCTTAAGGCAATCCTAGAACTACTTAAGAAGGAGGAGTTATATGCTAAATTTTCAAAATGTGAATTTTGGATTCCTAAGTTATAATTTCTCGAGCACGTGATTGACTGTCAAGGCATTCACGTGGATCTTGCCAAGATTGAATCTATCAAAGATTAGGTGTCTCCTAAAACACCAACGGAGATTCGTCAAATTTTAGGTCTTGCTGGATACTACCGAGGATTCATTAAAGGATTTTCAAAAATTGCTAAGCCCATGACCAAACTTACTCAGAAGAAAGTCGCCTTTGAATAGGTTGACAATCAAGAAATAGCTTTTTAGACATTGAAGAATAAGTTATGTAGCGCACCTATCTTAGCTCTCCCTCAAGGAGCTAAGAACTTCATTGTTTATTGTTATGCGTCGCATAAAGGATTAGGTGCGGTATTGATGCAAAACGAGAAGGTGATTGCTTACGCATTACGACAGTTGAAGATTCATGGGAAAATTTATACTACCCATGATTTGGAACTTGGTGCAGTGGTGTTTGCTCTAAAGATTTAGAGGCACTACTTATATGGAACCAAGTGTATAGTGTTCACAGATATAAGAGTCTACAACACATACTTGACCAAAAGGAGTTGAATATGAGGCAACGTCATTGGTTAGAGTTGCTCAGTGATTACGATTGTGAGATTCGTTATCACCCGGAGAAAGCAAATGTTGTTGTTGATGCTTTAAGCAGGAAAGAGCGAATTAAACCATTAAGAGTCTGAGCCTTAGTGATGACTAATGGTTTGGATTTTCCCAAACAAATCTTGAATGCTCAGACCGAAGCACATAAACCAAAGAATCTTAAGAACGAAGATGTAGGTAGTATGATCAGGAAGGATATACCGAAGGAAAAGTTGGAACCCCGCTGACGGAACCTTACGCTTAAACGGCAGGAGTTAGTTGCCATGTTATGGTGACTTAAGGACTGTGATCGTGCACAAGTCCCACAAATCAAAATACTCCATCCATCTGGGTTCTGACAAGATGTACTAGGACATGAAAAAGCTATATTGGTGGCCCAATATGAAGGCCGACATCGCCACCTATGTTAGCAAATGTTTGACATGTGCTAGGGTCAAGGCCGAACATCAAAGGCCATCGGGTTTCTTGATACAACCCGAGATACCCCAAAGGAAGTGGGATAACATCACAATGGATTTTATCACAAAAGCTCCCTAAGTCATCGCAAGGTTATGAAATCATTTGGGCGATTGTTAACCGACTTACTAAGTCTGCAATCATTACGCCGATGAGAGGTCCTGAGTTCACGAATGTACCTAAAGGAGGTAGTCACGAGGCATGAAATACCTGTCTCAATCATTTGTAATCGTGACCCTAGATTCGCATCAAATTTCTGGAGGTCACTTTAGAAGGCTTTGGGTACTAACTTGGATATGAGTACTGCATACCATCCGCAAACTAATAGGAAAAGCGAGAGAACTATCTAAACTCTCGAGGATATGCTACGTGCTTGTGTGATTGACTTTGGAAATGGTTGGGTTAGACATTTTCCACTGGTTGAGTTTTCTTACAACAACAATTATCACGCTAGCATCAAGGTTGCACCTTTCGAGGCACTTTACGGTTGAAAGTGTCGTTCACCTGTTTGTTGGGCCGAGGTCGGACAAGTTCAACTCACCGGTCTAGAAATGGTCTAAGAGACAACTGAGAAGGTCATCTAGATCAAACAAAGAATGCAAGCCGCTTGTGACCGACAAAAGAGTTACGCCGACCTAAAGCGTAAGCCGATGGAGTTCTAAGTTGGGGATAGAGTTATGCTCAAAGTTTCACCTTGGGAAGGGGTCTCACATTTTGGCAAATGGGGGAAGTTAAACCCTTGATATATTGGACCTTTCAAGGTGCTAGAAAAGATTGGAACCGTTGCTTACAAGCTTGAGCTTCCTCAAGAGTTGAGCAGAGTTCACAATACATTTTATGTATCCAACCTGAAGAAATGTTATTCCGACGAACCATTAGTCGTTCCGTTGGAAGGACTCCATATGGATGACAAGCTCCGTTTTGTGGAGGAACCTATAAAGATCATGGATCGAGAGGTCAAACGATGGAACTCAAGGAGAGGTCCTGAGTTCACATGGGAACGTGAAGACCAATTTCAAAAGAAGTATCCGCATCTCTTCACTAAACTCGTACCTTCATCAAGTGTTGCAACTTGAGCCTTGAGGACAAGGCTATTCTAACGGGTGGAGACTGTAACATTTCATATTTTCAGGTCATTTCCCGACTTAGTTATTTTCATTATTTATTTTTAGGGATTTACGCGCCCGCTTATAATTATTATCTTATAGTTAAATCGCGTAAACTAAAAATCATCATCCAACGTAAACGGACACCATTCAAGTTAAAGTTTACATCAAGCAAGTGTTATATGATTATTAAGAATATAAATTATAACCTTTCATATTTTATTTTTATTGGTTACGTAAAACGCTAATGTTTCGTAATAAAATACATTTAGACAAACCCGGGAAATACCTAGACTTATCTAACTGCAAAAACCAGTTTTTATACAATACCCACCTTATATTCCCTAAAATCAACCAGAAACGTTGTACAATTTTGTGTACATAAGCCTATAGGGCCGGAGTAATGAATTCCAGAACATAACACAGTACATCAAGGGCAAACATATATATACTTTTGATATCTATTAACCAACTTAAGTAAATTAGAAGCTGTCATATATCACAAACATTGTCTAATCATGTGTACCCTAACTCAAATCCTAGGCGTCTAATGGTGTGGGAAGGAGTAAAAATCACTTACATACCCTTACAACATGTACCCTTAACCCATAGCATATCATAGATTTAGTTTCTTAACAGGATGAATGTTTAGTTAGTCTGTTAAGGTTTAAGGAAAACTAAAACTAGAACACTTTGCCTTGTTTTTCTTCATTTCTCACACCGGCACAAGACCATCTGGCGGTCTAATACACATAAAAACAAATCTGGCTAGATTCTTGTACAACATATGATTAATTACGGCAAGTACTCTCTAATCAAATCTTATACAAGATTTCAAGTATCCTTGAGTTGCCCTCTCTTTAGACCCAACTCGTCACCCACACAACCAACCCTAACAAATCTTGTATAATCTTCTAGTATCATCCCCAACAATTCAATTAATACTTGTACTTAAAACCACAGCTCAACTTTCCTAAAAACCACCTACATGTACTTAAACTACTACGTCCTCTCTAGCAACAAGGAGACCATGTATTAGGAGTGGTATAAGGAGATATTCTCTATAAATAGGAGAGACTCACAACTAATAGTGTTATACACACTCACACATTTAACAACAACTCTAGCAAAAATTATCTTTGTCCTTGCTTTCGGGTCATACCACATCCGAGACACAACTTACACAAACACGACACTACAACTCACAAACAAAGGGTCTAAGGTATAGCCTAGTGATCTATAAGCTAGAATTATATGTTTAAGGGTTTGAAAACAAAGAGGATTCGGGTATAAGCTAGGACTTGGGCTATACCTTTTGGGTTATTACTGCACTACACGACACTTCCCTTCAAGAAGCTAGGATCCTTGTAAGTGTCTTAGCTTGTGTTCATACTTAAGTTTCATGTTTGCTTCATGTGTCATAAGGGCACTAAAGTATTATGGACTTATTATAGTGTTAACAAGCTAAACATGGATCGTGTCTAGCATGCACAACCCATGTCTCCCTACGTCTCTATAATATACACATAAGTAAAGTATACTTGATGTGTGAACCAAAAGCCATAGGCATGTAACAAAAGATGCTTGTGTGAATATAGGCACTGAATGTTTAAACATGACAATGCACACGTAAAATATTTAGGCCCTAGATGGTTGTGTAACTCGTTTGGCGAAAGGAAATACTTTCATGTCACATATCATAATACTTAACAACTCGTCTTGCTCAATAAAGGATGTGTACACTATAGTATATGCGAACAAAGGTTGTTTGGGATATGTCGAAATAAGTTAGCAAGACCATAGCCGCGTCTTATGTCCAACACGAGCTCAAACAAACTCTAACGAATTTGTTAACTCACTGATGGGTTGTATGATACAAGCTAAGTTAGAAGTTAATAGTGTCAGACTTAAGAAGTTAGTACTGCTAGCAGAGTTAGTACTGTTAGCAGAAGTTAGTACTGCTAGCAGAGTTAGTACTGCTAGCATATTGTTAATACTGCTAGTGTATTAATAATATTATTTTTGACATTCCTGAACTTAAGGGACTGTTTGGAACTCATAAGAACCTAAAATGTATTTTTTGTAAAATAGAGGGACTAAACGTAGCAACATGGAAACTTAGGGGTGTAAAAGGTAAATATTCTGCTATTTAAGTATAGGGACTATTTTTTCCACTAATGAAAACCTAAGGGTATCTTATATAATTAAGTGATTTAAATGAACACACATGGTATAGGACTAGTCGTGGTATAATACGGGTACTTATATAACTAAAGTCACGCGGATAATAAATAGGTGTATTTATTATTAATACTTAAACACCATGTATACTTAAAAGTATATAGTCGTACCTCTTCCCAAGAGCAAACGAGGAAAACGAATGTAACATTCCTCAATTTCAGGTCATTTTATGAATTCTATTATTCTTCACAATTTATCTGATACGCGTTTACTTTTAATTTAACTTTTAAGCTAAATCGCGTAGACTAGAAATAATCATTCAACGTAAACGGTTACCAAATAAATTAAGGTTTACGTCAAGTAAGTGTTATATAATTATTTAGAAGATAATTATTGACTTTGCGCATTTTATTTTTATTGGTCACGTTAAAGGCTTACGTTTCGCAATAAAATACCTTTAGACACACCCCAGAAATACCTAAGACTTACCTAGACTTAAACCAATACCCACTTTTAATCCTTAAACATAAAAATAATTCAATTCTTGTGTTAACAAGCCATTATGACCGAATCTAGGTGAACAAAACCATGAACCAAATGATACTTACACAAATCTTATACAATATCCCTTAATCAAGACTTGTACCCTTATAATCTTAACAAGATTTTGAAAACCCTTCTTCCCTCCATAATCCTACACGTCCCATGTGCATAACAACTAACAAATCATCTAGAAAATCTCCTTAATATCCCCTAAGTACATGTACTTCCTAGTTTAGTTAAACCTTGTACTTAATGTCTCCAAGTTAGCTTAATGTACATTGGGTAATAACCTTATTGGATCTCTTTTTGCTCTTGGATACCCATGGCAACAACACATATACACAAACCATGAGATCTTCATAAATCCTAGTAAATCTTGTACCATAATTTTGTAATTAAGGATGGTACTAGGGAGTATTATCAATACCATGGGTGACTAACTAGAAAACCATAAAAATCACCACAATAGGGCTCGGTTTGGCTTTGGATTAGGACTAGAGAACTAACTAGCTCATGAGCCTATATATACCCATCTACACTTGACATACAACACTTTTTGAAAACTCATAAACACACAATCAATCTAAGCAAATAAACCACCCTTATTTCTCCTTTTTGTTTTTGGATCATACCATAACCAAACCTAAACACGACACCACAAAGTGCAAGTAAGCATTCTAAGTTATAATTTAAGGATCATTAAGCTCGGGTCATACGTTTAAGGGGTTAAAGGCAAGGAAGTACTCGGGTTCAAGCTAGGGCTTGGGGTGTACCACTTTGGGTTGTCTTCCTAACTCGAAACAAATCATTAGGACTATTGTAAGTCGTTTTCAAAGCTTCTACACATTTATATTATAATTGTTTTCTTGATTTCTAGTCGATTTGGTCATGCTACTTTGTAGAAAACAAACTAACGTGAGCATGTGCATACTAAATGCAAAGCATGCATGTTATACGCACATATACATACTCGTACACGACTTGTGTGGTACTAGAATATAATAAAACATGTAAAACGTGATTTAATGACAAGCTAAGGCTTAAGTGGTTTTGTCTAAGTGCAAGTATGGAAACCAACGTGAATACAAACACTTACACATGAATTTTACAAAACCTACACGTAAACTTTTCACATAAACTTGATGGCTTGGCTTGGGAACGTATATACCAACTAATTGGACGTTTTCATGTAGTAAATGCGACCCATGAGAGTGCTAGACGAAATTATTTTGAGTTACTAGTGACCAAATTATCATAACACAAGCCACACGTACCAGAATGGACGTTTAGGTCCACTGTTGGGCCCTAAGACCCATGAACGGGTCACATATACTTCCAAGATGGGTTGCTTATAGCTTAGACACTAAATGGCAACGTATGTAGCCTAAATGAAATCTTAACAAGCCTTTAGCGAGGCCCAATACGGGCCCAATAGCCACAAGTAAGCTTAGACAGCTTATTGGCGAGCTTATACCGCTTGTGGAATTATTAAGAAACTTAAATAGCTAATGGACCCTAAGTGAATAATCCTAAAAGCTTAAAAGGTTTATCGGGTTCATAATGGGCTCAAAAGCCCATTATCGTGGCTTATTAGCTTAAAAATAAGTCAAACAGTAAAAATAGCTTAATTATAATCTTAAGTGCTTAATAAGACTAGGAAAAATAAGCTATATCATGTATAAATATTTTTTTGGACTTTTTGGGCTAGAGTTATTCGGCTAACGAGTCCAATAAGCTCAAATAAGCTCGTCCGAGCTTATTATTAAGCCAAACAGTTTCAATAAGCTTAAATAAGCTTGATGGGAGCTTATGTGCTTTAGCTTATTATTAAGCTGAACAGTTTCATATAAGCTTCTATAAGCCAAATGAGAACTTATGCGCTTTTAGAATCTTAATTGGACCATTAAATTGCTTAATGGACTTTAACGAGCCTACTAAGCCCAATAAGCCTAAATAAGCTCATCCGAGCTTATTTATAAGCTGCCATAGCTTGTGTAGCTTGTTGGAGTCTAATGAAACCTATTGTCACTTGTAGAACTTAATTGGGCTTAAAATGCGATTTTTACAAGTTAAAGGACTAAAAGTGTCAAATTGTAAACTTAAGGGTTAAAACTGTCAAAACTGAATTTATAAAGTTTAGGGACTGTTTTGTCACTTCTGAAACTTAATTAACTGTTTTGAAAGTATAAAGACCTAAAGTGTAATTTTTGTCAAGTTGAAGGACTAAAGGTTGTAAATTGTGAAACATAGGGGTTTAATTTAAAATGTAAATATTATATTTTCATAAACATAGGGATTGTTTTTGTAAATATAGAAAAACCTAAGGGTATTTTATGAACGAAAGTGATTTTAATAAACACTTAGCGAATCAGACAAGTTATAATATTTATCGGATATTATAATACAAATTAAAACACGACTTAATAAATATGTATATTTATTAATAACGTTTATGCATTTACCTGAACGTGTGTAGTCGTATACCTTCCCAAGAGCCATCAAGTAAAGACAAATACAATAAACATGTGCACCACCACACAAGTGATAACAGTATATATAAACTAGCAATTTATTGTAGTTTATGCATTAAGTCGTTAGCCTAAACTTGTAGACTAAGACTGGCCGTATTTACTTAGGTATTTGACGGTGTGATTCATTTGCCATACTTGGATATATTTATCATTCACAGAGGACTACCTACTAAGGTGAGTTCATAGCCCCATGCTTTACAATTATTTAAATGATTTACATCTTTGGGGTGAGAACATGCTTTGTTTTACAAATTGGACGCAAGTGTATATTTTATACAATGATTACGTGTTTGCCTAAGTAGCGATAACCCACTGAGCCCATTATCATGAACTGTCAATTACTAGATTGTGAGCGCGAGTGTTATAAATAGATCTATTTGGGATTGACATCCCCGTTTGGGTGAGTAGCGCTCACTGTGCCGGTTTGCCGAACAACAAACGTATACCATGTCGGATTTGGGATGTTGCGGGTTAGAACATCATTCACGGGCAAATGTTGGCAATTTATTGCATTCATACATGTCGAGCTTCAGTGTCATGAGCTTAGGAAAACATAATTACTTTTTATGATGTTTGCATCTGTTGCTTAATCATACACTTGGAAATCTTGCGGTCCTTCAATTGATTTACATAAACCTATGAATTCACCAACTTTATGTTGACGTTTTAAGCATGTTTTTCTCAGGTCAATAAGGCACGAGGTGCCAAGATACATTAGGGGTCACTCTTTGGAGAGTCAGTACTAAAGATTTGGGGCGTATTACATTTTGGGAACATTTGTTATAAACCGAAATCTTTACTTATATTGTCAAACAATTTGAAGCCATGAGCTTATGTAATGAACAAGTATTTTGTTAATCCAATGTATCTTTTTAAAACGACACGTTTAGTGGTCGTTCTCATATCTTGTGCTATTGATCTATGAAGTAACGCCCTCGGATATTCAATATTCCGCTGCTACCCAGATTTGGGGGTGTTACAACAAATACAATAAACGTGTACATCACCACACAAGTGATAACAGTATATATAAACTAGCAAATTATTGTAGTTTATACACGAAGTCGTTGGCCTAAACTTGTAAACTAAGACTGGCCGTATTTACTTAGGTATTTGACGGTGTGATTCATTTGCCATACTTGGGTATATTACCTTTCACAGAGGACTACTTGCTAAGGTTAGTTCATAGCCCCATGTTTTACTATATCAATGATTTACAACTTTTAGGGTGAGAAACATGCATCGTTTTACAATTTAGACGCAAGTGTACATTTATCATGATTACGTGTTTGCCTAAGTAGCGATAACCCACTGTGCCCATTATCATGAACTGTCAATTACTTTGTGTGAGCACGAATGTTATAAATAGATCTATTTGTGATTGACATCCCCATCCGGGTGAGTAGCTCTCACTGGTGTCACGGAGTGAACCAACAGATGCATATTGATCCGGTCCGAACACACTATATATATAATATAATATATAAGTATATAAGGATTAGACAAATTATAATATAGATAGTATTTTCCGTCGGGTTCGAGAAACAAACTTTTAACCAAAGTTGTTCTCAAAAACCTCCCGGGTCGTTTTCCCAACGAAGTCGTGAATTGAGATTCGGAAACGTCCGTGATCGCGCGTATTGAATGGTTTGAAAGATTTTTGAATTGGTTTCTATAACTACTAATAAAAACGAATAAATGCACAAAAACAAGTAACCTAGTAACGATAATTAAAAATGAAAGCATAAAACGTAAACGGGAATTAGAAAACGAGACATTTAAGCAAGTATGACAAAATTAAGGCCTATGAACGCAAATTTAATTTCTAAACCTAAATTATGATAAAAGAAAATTTTATAAAAAAGAAAATTATTTTTTTGATTATTTTTCTATTTTTTATGATTTTTTAAAGTTTTTAACAAAGAAAAATGATTAAAAATAGCAAACTTAATCCTAAAAATCTAGAAAAATTATAGAAAGTGTAAAATTAAGTGCTGGATTTAATAAAAATAAAAGCTAGAAATGAGCTTAATCAAAAAGCCCAAATAAGCCGTGAACTAGCTACGGCTTTTATTAAGAAAAAGGAAATAAAAAGGTGTTAAGTACAAGTTGAAATCAAAGGATAACGAATGAGCTATTGTAGCAAGATGGTTAGTGTCTGTGTGTGTGCGCACGCTAAGCAAAAGGTCACAGGTTCGAACCTGTGGCCTTTTGTTTTGTTTTTGTTTTTTTCAAAAACTTAAAAAGCAAAGTTATAGAAAAGCTGAAATTAAACACTTTTAATAAAAGCAACTATTTTTTAAACTCAAGAAATAAGCTGGAAAAGGCTTAAAAAGAACAGAAAAACACTTAACTACTTTTTTTTTATAAAACTTAAAGGAATTAAAAGCTAAAATAAGCTAAGGCAAGGACAAAATAAGCTACTAGCAATCTACAATTACCCTAATAAGCAAGACTAAGCTAGAAATAAGCAAAAAGAAAGGCAATAAGCTGAAAAAGCACTTTCACAAAACTGCAAACCAAACAGCCTCTTGAGGCAACTTTGAACTTAATTTTAAGCACTCAAATGGAAGCTTATGACAATATGGCTTATACCATCTTAAAGCTTATACTATAAGCTTTCTAAAACTACCTTTGAAAAGTATTTTGAAACTCAAATGCTTAATCAAAAACTCAATGAAAACAGCGTATACTCAGAATGCACTTAGTATGACTTTGGCTTTTGAAAATGAAAATGCAGGTTTTTAAAGCTAAAAAAGATATCTAAATAAACTCATTATTGAAAAACAAGTTTAAACTAATAAAAAGTGACCTATAAGCTATTTGTATTTTAAATTTTGAAAACTAATTCCTATTTTAACCCTCTGATTTTTGATTTTGAAAAAGGCTATATTTCCTAAATGCTATCTGATGCAGTGTGCCATGAAATGACCAAAACTAAAAACCTGCAAGCACAGACTACAATACTTGTTTCTACTACTTTTAAAACTCTTAACTGAATGCAAAATAAGAACTAAATTAGCCAAATTCTACTTGAGCTTAAAATTCTAAACTAACTGTACTAATACTAACAGATGCTTAACCTCTACTTACTAAAACTGAATTAAGCTAACAAAACTTATAAAACCTGATCCTATAAACTTGAAATTTAAGTTTAAACTGAATCCAAAAGGTCAAATGGACTCAAGCAGTACTAACCTGAGTTAGTACTGCTTGTCCCAAACACCCCTTTAATTCTGTCAAACCTATATTAAGCTTATAGAATTGGGGTTTAATGATCAAAGTTTAGATACCAGATATCAAATAGCTTTTTATCAACCTACAAAGCAGAATTAAGCAACTAAATAAGACAGAATAATAAGCTTCTATACTATGCTAATATTTTTGGATTTTCACTGATTTAAGACAGAATATAAGCAACTAAGATCTAGAACAATTAATCAAACATGATAAGCATTCAAACATTTAAACTAAGCAGGAATAAGCAAATCTAAATAACTATAAGCTAATATTAAGCTAATTAAGCAGGATTAAAACTAAAGTGCAATATTAAGCTTGTAAAAGGAAAAATGAGAACTCACAAGTGCCTTTGCTTAAACAAGGCTATAAAATGCTCTTTTGAGCTATCAACAAGCTCCAGCTTATCAAATGATAAGCTGGTAGGGTCCTGGAAGCTCATCCCTTGCTAGCTTCCCTTCCATATTAAGCTGAGGTATTTTTAATTGTGATTTGAGTATGAAAAGCTCAGTTAAGCTTTAAGAGCTTAACTGATTGTAAACAAACTAAAGTAGCTTATAAAAGAGTTTTAGAGCTTATGAACTTTAAGTGTCTTTAAAAACATTTAAAAGCTAAAATTGCATAAACATAAACCTTGAATTTAAGATAGCATTAAAATGAAAACAGAAATTTCATTAATAAGAAGAAGATTGCATTGCTTTGAAAAGAAAATTACATAAAATGAATGATAATAAGCTGGAAATATAAGCTTTAAGCTAATCTACACTACCCTAAATTATCCTACTCCTACTCCTAGTTTTTGTTCATTCTATGAGTGAGAGAGGCCTCCTATTTATAGGAGAAGAGGGAAGGATCTAGGCCTCTTAAGCACGCTCCTCTTGGTTTGATCTCGTCTCTTCATTTAATTGCAATCATTGGATCCTATCTTACAACCGTTTGATCAATTTGGAGCACATGGATTGCCAGCGTGGCAATCCCATAAGTTGGGAACTGTGTGCTTCTTTAACAAAGGATTTAGTGCAAATTACTCCTTCCAAGTGTGTTTCTTTACAATCCCGCGTGTCATTCCTTTGTCAGATTGACCAATGAGAGCTCTTTGATGATGTAATTGTTGCCAAGTACTCGAATCTTTAAGCCACGCTATCAATTGGGATTTACCCTTTGATTTGACAGGGTAATTAGTCGAGAACGACGATGAATAGTAAAAAGAAACTCGCGCCCTTTTTTATCTATATTTTTTAACCGTTTGATTTCTTTGACTTGTTTGACTATTTTGACCACGGGATGGGCTGCATTGACTTGGGCTTTTGGTAAAATGGAAATGGGCCGGGTTAAGGGTTTTAATGGTTATAAGGGTTTTAGTTAAGGACTTAACGACCGTTAGGGTTAAAAGTGAAAATGGTTTTATCATTAAGGGTATTTTAGGTATTTTAAAGGTTTTGACATTTAGTGGGTTGACCTAAGTTGACCAAGGGTTGACCATTTGACTTTTTGCTAGAAACTCTTAGCTCTTGTGCACTCGTTTCCGTCTCGTGTTCGATTTATCCCGGGTTTGACCGTTTTCTTGTGATTTTTGCAATATCCGTACCTACACATCACAAATGACAAAACAAGCAATATACAAGCATAATTCGCACAATTTGATCATTTATGGGTCATTTTTGATATAAAAAAGACATGTGATTTCTCACATATCAAAATTCCCCAAACTAAGTGATTGACGTGTCCTCACGCAATATTATATGCTCTAAAACCAAATACCTCAAACCTCTCCCCAACTTACCTTTGAAAAGTAGTAAAGTCTTAGTGAGGAGAGTTAAGAAATCTTTTTCCTTTTTTAATATTTTTCCATTTTTTTCTTTTTCATTACTTTCCATACTTCAACACTTCTTATCATTGTGCTTTCATTATTCTCGATAATACTTAGGATCATGGAACAAGCAAAATAAATTCATCGTCCCCAACTTTCACTTTTCCATACTAAGCTTAAAAACAAGATCATTGTCAAATACAAGTCATGATACTAACACTACTCATAAATACTAATTGTGTACTTACTTTTCCTCCCGCAAATCCTAAGTTTGTATCTCAAGATTTTACTTTAAGTCATATACCCGAAGGCTCTTTAAGACTTGTTTCGATATTTATTAAATCCGAAAATAAAGCGGGACGGTTGAAAATAAAATTTAGCTTCCACCCTTATCCTTGAAAAACCGATGAAGTGAACGAAATTTTGGCTTTTGTTGCTTTTGCCTTAATTCATGTCATATACCCTTAGGCTCTTTAAGACATAAATCAAGTAATATTATTTACACCATATACCCTTAGGCTCTTTAAGGTGCAAATAACTAAGCAACATTGTCTAATCATTAATTTTATAAGTACCATATACCCTAAGGCTCTTTAAGGTACAAATAATTTCATGACTAGTATTACTTTTGCCATATACCCTTAGGCTCTTTAAGGCAAAAAGTAATAAAATGATTAACTCTACTCATACCATATACCCTAAGGCTCTTTAAGGTATAAGTAAAGCAATAAACATGTGATGCATATAATAAGCCAAAATTCGAATCATCGACTTCCAAATCAAAGGAAAGTTACCAAAAATTAAATTGAACCGGACAACCTTACTTATTAAACATTTATGCATATAAGTGAAACAAGCTAATGGGAGAAAAAGCCACAATTAATACTTATAAGCTTTAAAGAAATCCAACTATTCCACGTTTAATATCATGACTTATACTCAACTCTATCATTTCTCGCTCTTCGCAATTTAAAATTTCTAAGAAAGAAACTCACGAATGCTTAGCCTAGCGAATTAAGATCGGCACTTTAACAAGTCACATAGACTGGCAACAATCTTAACTCTAATAAATCGAGCTCGGCATAATGGATAAGCCTACATAAGACTAGCAACAAACTCGATTTAAATATGTTAAGGAAAAAGCTAAGGTATAAAACCGGTCGGGTCAAAATTTATTTCACGTTCTCACCTTTATTTATGTTAAAACACTTATTTCATCAACTAATTCCAATATTTTTCACTTTTTCATGCACAAAAAATTTTAAATTTTTGCTATTTTTCACATATTTTTGGTGGAAAAACGGGTTACGTGAGAACAACGGGCAAAAGGTAGGTAAGATCATATCGAAGATATACTACCCCATACTAAAACTAAACATTGTCCTCAATGTTTCCTAGTCTAAGGCTTATAACCCCATACTAAGTTTCAAAGAGTCGAATGCATAATCCGAGCATGGAGAAAGTATTACAAAAATCTTAAGCCGTTTATAAAGTATGCTAAAAGATAGATGTTAGTCGATAATAATCTAGGATATCGGATTTCCCCAAACTAATGGCAAGCAAAGGCTAGGAAGCTCGAGTGAACCGGGACAAAACACCGAACACGAGAGACTTCAGAAAATTTTGGTTCATCCTACAAACAATCACAAGCACAAACAACGAGAATCGGAAGAGTACAAGCCTCCTCACATCACATTAGAAATAAGAAAGAAATAAGAAGGATAAGCATGGGGTGCCTCCCACGAAGCGCTTTGTTTTTTGTCACCGAGTCACATAGCTTGACTCGACCCCGAATTAAGTAGTCCATGGGGGAGCAAATGCCACCGGCTTAAGAGAAAAATGAAAAGCGGAGATGTCGGGGTCAAAAATAATGTCTTCACTCCCGGTGGAGAGAAGTAAAGGAGAATCCGCAGGGTAGGTGACTTGATCCGATCCGAACACACTATATATATAATATAATATATAAGTATATAAGGATTAGACAAATTATAATATAGATAGTATTTTCCGTCGGGTTCGAGAAATAAACTTTTAACCAAAGTTGTTCTCAAAAACCTCCCGGGTCGTTTTCTCAACGAAGTCGTGAATTGAGATTCGAAAACGTCCGTGATCGCGCGTATTGAATGGTTTGAAATATTTTTGAATTGGTTTCTATAACTAATAATAAAAACGAATAAATACACAAAAACAAGTAACCTAGTAACGATAATTAAAAATGAAAGCATAAAACGTAAACGGGAATTAGAAAACGAGACATTTAAGCAAGTATGGTCGATCTCCTCCATATGAGAATCACTATCCTTGTAACACCCCCATTTTTACAATATAGCAGCGGAAGATAATCTGGGGTATTACTTCATGGATACAACAATCATAATCATAGAAAATAACTTTAAAAGAGACGTGGTTGGAAAAATTTAGTTATTCATTCATTATAATCCGTGTTTTGAATAAATGCAGGTCCCAAGAAATCTAAAAAATCAAGTTTGAATGATAACATGTTCAACCATCTTTTGAGTCCATGCCACTCCGTGCTGCACTTGCTTACTTACCTGGAGATAAAAATGCTAAAAGTCAACACAAAGTGAGTGAATTCATAGGTTTGATTAAAACAGTTTGCAATACAAGTCATAGTGTAATAATTGTTTAAACACAATTATTATGTAAAAAGATATTGTTATTTATACCACCCGTTATATTAATCATTGCAACGAATACCATTATTTATAGTAACAAAGTATATATTCCCGTTATTGTTATTTGGTCTGTTTGGTCTTGTCTTGGTATAGTATTGTCTGTCTAGCTCATGGCACATAAACTGACTGTGTATCTATATACACAAAATGATGTGATATATATGTATAAAGGATAATGCCCTCGGTGTAGGTAATTGCATATACTATGAAAATTCAAATTAGTGTGTTTGGTTACCTATCGGATAACAACAACAGGTTCGTCAATCCGATAGATCTAATCAACAATAATTGCGTTCACCCCGAAAGTGTTTAATGGTCCAGATAAATGAGGGACTTTTGGCATAATGTAATTAGACAGTGCTGTATAGTGTATAGGATGATATAACCTGTAAAAACACTTGTATTCTGGTTAAGCATGTATAAGACTTGAAACGTAATCACAATTGTTATAAGATAAAGTTATGTCAAGCGTTTTGTAACAGGCTGTATCCCCCTAGGGGTTATAAAACATGTAAAATAGTAGGCGCGGTTATGAAACTTCACTAAGTCTATAGGAAAATTTATCACCTTATTTTAATATAAACGAGTATGTTAAAAAGAGTTTGTACCAAGAGTATCCCCTCGGGGTTTATAACAAAACACAACATGTAAAATGAGTAAGGCGCGGTTATGACTCTCACTGATCTGGTAGATGTAGTAATTATTCTTAAAAGAAAGCTGGACGAACCTTTCCAATCTTAACCGGGAAGGTTGATATAGTAAACATGAGTAGTAAAAGCCGTCCGCAACTGAGTTACCTATGTTTAAGTCTTAGGAAGATTTGTACTTTAGAACTTTGGTTTAAGAGTTATGAGTTTGATGAAGAGTTTGGGAATTTATTGTATTTCATTGTTGGGCCATTATAATTAGAAGTCATTCGTAAATAAAGTTTGAGGAGCTAGGGCACTTTAAATCGTAAACCCAACAACTCAGTCAGAACGTAATACCAAGATGAAACCTCTTAATATGAAGCTCCCTAGTATTGTGATATGATATAATCGGTTTTTAGCGTTTTAATCCATATCTGGAAATGTTAAGCAGTCAAGTGTTAATTAAATGTTTTGTCTGGTAATGTTTTAATGTGTCTTTATACGTTTTCAAAATGTTGCATTTTAGGACATAGGGTTTGAAAATTGCAAGTAGAACCCTAGGGTTTGCAATTTTTATTGACTTTGGTCCTTCAACTTTGAAAGATATACCAAGTATCCTTGTACTTTGAAAAGTGACATAATAGACCATATAGTTAGAACTTGGATAAAATGTCACTTTTAGTCTTTTAGTTATAAGTTTCCAAACAGATATGATATATACCCTTGCATGGATTAGAATTACAACACATGTCAAATTGCATGAAAGATTATTTTAACATTTCTATAGACATTTATAAGTTATAAAAAATAAAATATGAGGATTTAAGAACGCAAGTTCAAAATAAACGATTCGTTAAGGCTAGGAAGCAAACGGGTCAAATAGGTTTCAAACGTAATACTGCAGGGTTTTAAGTTCAAATCTTCATTAATCAATAAGTAGTTAGATTATAACATTAGTTAAGCATGCTAGGATAGATTATAAACAATATTGAACCATCTATAACATTTGTTTAAGAAAAACGCAGAATATAGGGTTTCGGGTGTACGGTTTTGGATCAAAATGGAAAATGAGCATGAATTGAGTTATGAAACTTTAACAAGAGTATATTTAGGATCATATGAACATTATAAGGGTGTAGTAGCAGAAGTAGAACATTCAAAACCTGGGTTTGAGCTTCAATGATCAAAAATGGTGGAAATGGGTCGTTTCGGGCAGTATTTCCACTCGTACGCCTTGTATCTTATTCCCGGGGCTTCAAATCTTCAGGGCTTCACTTCTTAGACCTTCTTTAATGATCCTAGGATCATAAGGGAGCAAAGGATTGCTGCCTAATGGGTTATAGAAAGATGAAGGTGGGTGCGAGTTGTAATGAAGACATAAGGTCCCTATTTATAGGTAAATTTCATCTTGGTGACCAAGGAAGCTAAGATAGCTTATGGTTCTGATATGGGACGTGTGTATATGCTAGTAGATGATGTTTGAAGTCTAGATTATGTTGTGGAGTCTAGAAAACTAGAATGGAGGTGTTGGATACCTGAGTTGATGCCCTGTGTGAAGGATGGAGAAACAAGAATATTCATGAGCCATGTGCTTCAAATTTTGACCAAGGTTGGTTAAGCAGCTGGGTAAGCAGCTTGAGGGTTTCTAGAAGAGGTTCACATTGGTTATTTGCACTTGGAATGGTTTGAAATGGGTCAAAATTGAGTATGAAAGGGTTCGGGTCAGTTTTGGAGCTCGACGTGGTTTTCAAGAGTCTTTCCAAGGTACATTGTGTTTATAATGATTAAGGATAGATGAAATAGGTTGTTAAGGTCTGGTATTAAAGTAATTAGCAAAGATTAGCAATTGGTTTGGGTTAAAACAGAGTAGAATTGAAGAAATGGGAGTATGGGTTCAACTAGGGCTCGTTTAGGGTTTTCTTGACTTTCTTGGCTTATATTTTGCATACTCTTGATTAGGAATGATGGAATACAAATCCTAGGGCTTATATAAAGTTTTATCAATGAATTTTGGTCGTTGGTTTAAGTTAAAATGGGTTGAAATTGAGAAAACGGGTCAAAGTCACAATTAGGGCACAATTAGGGTTTTCTAGATTCGTTTAGGTTTTCTAGGCTTTGATTTCTTGCACATTGTCAAGTTAATGATAGATAATGATTTGTAAACTCATTTTATGTGTTTACAATGGCCCTTGGTTGGTTATTTGGGATTAGAATGGTTTCAATGGCTTAAAAGCCAAGAAACAGGTCTTGGTTAGAAAAACTAGCTGGTTTTAGGGTTTAGGGTTTGGAATAGGAGTTTTGAGTGTAAAAAGATGTATGCAGCTTATAAATGGAATATGAGGGTTTATTTTTGTATAATGAGTGTATTAGCTTGACCAAGTAGTGGTGATGAACTTAGATGATAAACGGACGGTAAAACGGCACATTTTAGAGATCATGCTTAATGACTTGTATATTGAGCTTTAGAGATTTGTACTTTGACTTGAAGGGAGTTTATATTTCAAATGAGATGTTATATTGCTTGTACATATGCTTTAGTAGCTTGTGCATTCACTTTAGGGGTTAACTATTCATAAGTATCTTAGGGTTTAGGGCATTCCGTTAATGGTTTAATCCATTTTGATATGATGTTGCAAATGGTACCTTTTAGTAGTAATATACCTTGTAATAATGATATTATGATATTGACTTGATATGTTATGATGTTTGCTTGACATATATGAAGATAGGATTTGCCATACGTAGGTTGTGTGAGCTCGTCTACTTTAGTTATGACATACTGAGATATATAAGTAATGTAATAAAGCGAAAAATTTCCCCGTATAATTGTGATAATAGTAAAATAGGTTTTGCATTTGATGAAAATTCTTGGGTTGTTATAGTCTCCACCCCTTACAGAAATCTCGTCCCGAGATTTAATTGAATGTTATAGTGGTATTGTTTAGAAATAGGTACTGGGTATGAATTTAGGTTAATCAAGGTCACAAATTCACGTGTGTGATGCATTTATAATTATGTTGTACACCATAATTATAATTACCTCCTTTCACCAGGTCTACTTATTTTCCAAGATTACACCTCTTGTTGACAGCCAATAGAATTTCTTCAGATTCTGATAGAACCTGGGTGATGAAATACTTTGATTTATGAAACTGGGGTTATGGGCCTACCATGCTTGCTGTACTTACAGTGGGTCGTAAAGATCGTTTTCATTAAACCTTTAAAAGTTCAACCATGAATAGAATGCTATCACAAGTCTTTGTCGGAAATTTTCATTACCTATTCGGTATTGAAACATTTGACATTGTATAGATTCTTGTGAGTTTCCTTGTTAATACGTTTCAGAATATAAAAGAGAATTTTCGAATAAGAGATCATGAGTGAGTCATTGAAATGATTATGATTTGTAGAGAGTTACTATCATGTGAGATACGATTTTTGAAATAGAAATGATGATGAGGTAATAATGATAATGATTAGTGATTAAAGGAATTATGTGTACAAACGGATTGAAGAATTGTTTGTACATTATGTTATATACTTAAGCCTATTTATTTATAATTTGTCTCTTACAAAAAGAGCGTTCCAAACTCTTGTAGAACTGAGAATGTATAACTTTTTGTTAGGAGATTCTATTATTTCCTTATTCAAATGAAGAAGTATTCTAATTCATTTCAATAAGATCATTCTAATTCATTTCAATAAGATGATCATAAATCGTCTTACCTAAACATAAAAACATGATATGGTGATGTGTAGAAAATGATATGATCATGATTTGTTAGATAATATTGAGATGTTGATTGTACTGACGCCCATATAATAAAGGATGATAATTTATGTTTCAAAGGTATGAGGAGAGTATTCAGAGTTGAACATGATAGAATTGACGAGTTTTGATACCACCAGATAACAAGATGTAACAGAATTATCACTTTATTATTTCATGGATAACTTTACATATGAACTTTACATATGAAAAAGAGTTGATACTTATGCTAAGTGCTTGTAGTAGAATAAAAGTAACAGACGACGAGGATTGATGATTGGGGTTTTTAGATTGAAAAAGATTCTGATGAGAGTTGAATATCCTTGAGAGTTGTTTCTAGGGTAGAAATCCTAAAGTGAACAAAATTAAACTCATACCTAAGTATGTTTTCCTGTGGCCCTGTTGTTTACTTTTGAGCACCGATTCGCATAATGTCCTTTCTTTCCACGGGCATTACAAGTTACGGATACCGTTTGTAGATTGTTTCTAGTGGTTTTGTTTCTGCAGTTCTTGGTCAGATGACCTACTCTGTTGCAAGTTCGGCACTTGACAGTACAAGGACCTATGTGAAGTAGGGTGCATCTTTCGCACAAAGGACGGTTTCCAGTATATCCGTTGGTGGCAGTATAAATCTTGAAGGTTTCTTGTCTTCTATTCTGCTATCGGTGGTAATCGTCATTACGGTTGTTATTGTTGTAGTTATTCTGATAGTTGTTGTTGTTGATGATGTTCCCTTTATCCTCAAACTTTCGTTTGTGATCATTAGTTTCTTGCACGGAATCACGCTTTGTTATTTGATCCATTAACCTCTGGGATATGTTGATAGCTTCCTCCAAAGTTTGAGGCTTCGAGGCAGTAACGTTTCCTTCAATGCTTTGCGGTAGTCCCTGGATGAAAGCTTCCATAAGTTTCTCAGAATTCGACACCATGTTTGGACATAAGATTGTTAATTCTTGGAATCTTCTAATATAAGTCTTGAGATCACTTTCATTTACAGTTAGACCATAAAATTCATCTTTCATTTTCTTGATCTCAGTTCGAGGACAATACTTGTTTGTCAGAAGCCATTTTAACTCAGTCCAGGTGATTTGATTAGCTTGCTCTATTCCCATAGGCTGGGCATGTGCATTCCACCAGGACAAGGCATCATCAGTTAAAGTACCAGTAGCAAATGTCACTCTGTCTTCCTCGGCACACTTGCTACGAGAAAACACTGACTCAGTACGTTCAAACCAGCGAATGAGGTCAACAGCTCCTTCTGTGCCATTGAAGTAGAAAGGTTGACAGTTTATGAATTCTTTGTAGTTTCCTCTTTTTGCTACAGGAATTTCTCTGGGTTCAGTGTTCCTATTGGAATTGTCGGAAGTTGCCATGGCAGCAGCTTGTGCTTTCAGAGCTGAGGAGATGCCATCATTAATCAGTTGTCGGATGGCATCCAAAGTTATGACTGGTGTTTCAAGGTGACGTCCTTTTGGGAGGTCATAGTTTAAACAAAAGATGATACGTAGTAAGAATGATATCATAAGTTTTGAAAAGTAATAAAAGAGAATGTGATGCTTAAAATGCTTAAAGGAAAATGCTTATTTTTGAATTTTTAAGCACTTAGAGGTTATGATAAAGACGGAAATAATGACGCAAATGGTGGAAATGATGATGAAAGAGAGATAAGTTGGAAAAATAAGGTATGAAACGGGATTGCCTTTATAAATAACTTGCCTTTTTACTATACATAGTCAAGATTTGACAAGCGTTTTTATTTATACCACACATCCCGTGGCTTAGGATAAAGCTATAACTAGTTTAAGAGTTTGATGATTTTGAGCTGGTAGATGACATCCTAAAGAACTCTGTTTCTCAATGATTCGTTCAAGATTGGAAATTCTGTAGTGAGCAAAGGCAATCTTATCCTTTTGCCCTAACTGCTTCTTTTGAAGTTTGATAATCTGAGTACGGATTTTCTTGAGTTCGGTCTTTAGTTCGTCACTATTCCTTCGTATGATCATTCTATCAATACGTCCTTCCTCTATTTTCTCGATGTGGTGAAGATAGAGTTCATCTAAGTAATTCAAAATATCTTCGATTTGTCCCTCATGATGTTTCAGATACATCTTAATTAGACATTTTCCTATTTCAAATATCTGAGGAGGGGTAGGTGTATATAAACTGAAGAAGATGGTGATACTAAATTACAAATTTGATTCCGAGATGAATTAAATAACGTAGTTGAGGAAGAAGATGGAGAATGGATTTGATTCTTAGGTGGTAGTAGTTCTTCAGGAACAAAGAAATATCAGGGATCAAATAGTAGTGATGATGGTAATACTGGAGATGGAGTAAAAATAGCTGATGGAGTAATAGGATCTGGTGATGAAATAGGTAATTCCTTAGCATAAAATGCTTGTACGTTCTTCAAATAAGGATTATTATAGAAAGATGAGAATACTGGTGGAATCATATTATCGTTAGAGTTCTCCGAAGAGTTAAAAGATCTGCTTTCCGATGAAGCTGGGAAATAATCCGATGAGACCAAAGTATAGTTAAGAATATTCATAGAGGAAAAAGCATCCTCAATATCGGAAGTAGAGTGGTTGGGAGAAGACATCGTTCTATTAACAACCTAGTTGTAAATAACATAAGTTATTTATGTAATAGTATAATAGATATGTATATTTACATACTTGTTCCGGAATGTAGTGGCACGGAGGACTTTGATGGCTGAAAAAGAAATGTGGTTATAGTTAAGGTTTTTGACCTTGTTCTCTATAACCATGGCGCTGATACCAATCTGTAACACCCCTATTTTTACAATATAGCAGCGGAAGCTAATCTGGGGTATTACTTCATGGATACAACAATCATAATCATAGAAAACAACTTTAAAAGAGACGTTGTTGGAAAAATTTAGTTATCATTCATTATAATCAGAGTTTTTACAAAATGCAGGTCCCAAAATCTAAAACATCATGTTTGAATGATAACAGTTCAGCCATCTTCGAGTCCATGCCACTCCGTACCGCGACTTGCTCAATTACCTGAGATAAACATGCTAAAAAGGGTCAACACAAAGGTTGAGTGAAATTCATAGGTTTGAAATGTAATAATTGAATACAGGTTATTATATGGAAATATTGGCATTACTGGGATAATTATCATGGAGAACATTATTATCATGGGAAAACAGTTGAATATTATCATATGGTTGAATGCAAGTCATTATAATGGTAATAATTGTAACGAATACAATTTTCATGGAAAATCAGGGTAACATTATTATTGCAGCTAAGCTCATGACATCAATACATTAACAGGGAAATCACCGTAGTGATATTGGTTAGGGACAGATGTCCCCATGGAAAAGGTAACTTGCCAAGGTTACCTATTAGGACAAATATAGTGCGTTTGGCTACCCGACGAATGGGTATACCAACGGGAGCCGTCACCCCCAATAGATCTATTCACAATATTCGCGTTCACTCGCAATGCAAGTAATTAATGATTCATGATATGGAAATAATGGCACTGGAAGCTACTTAGGCAATAATATATCTGGATAGCATACATTTAGAAAACACTTGCATTCATGGTTTATATCAGGTATCACAGGTTTATAAAGTATTCAAAAGATTGAAATATGGGGTTATGAATTCATTAAGCCTTTGAAAAGTAATCACATTGTTATAAGATAAACGAGTATGTAAAAGAGTTTGTAACCAAGCATGTATCCCCCTCGCGGGTTTATAAAACATGTAAAATAAGTAAAGGCGAGGTTATGAACTTCACCTGGTAGGTAGATGTAATAAATATTCTGAAATGAAAGCTGACGACCTTATCACAATCTTAACCGGGGAATGTTGATATAGTAAAATGATAGTAAACAGCCACGTCACGCAACCTGAGTAAATATGTTGAGTCTTAGGAAGATTGTACTCTAGAACTTTAGTTTTAAGAGTTATGAGTTTGATTGAAGAGTTTGGAATTATTGTATCACTGTTCGGGCCATCATAATTCAGAAGTCATTCAGTAAACGTTTGAGGAGCTAGGGCACTTTAAATTGTAAACCCAACAACTCAGTCAGAACGTAATACCAAGATGAAACTCCTTAATATGAAGCTCCCTAGTATTGTGATATGATATAATCGGTTTTAAGCGTTTTAATCCATATCTGGAAATGTTAAGCACGAGAAGCGTTAATTAAAGTTATGTCTTGTAAGGTTTTAAACATGATTTTATACTTTTTCAAAATGTTACATTTTAGACCCTGGGGTTTGAAAAATTGCAAATAGGCCCTTGGAGTTTGCATTTTTACGACTTTGGTCCTTCAACTTTGAAAGATATACCAAGTAAACCTTGGACTTTGAAAAGTGACATAATAGACCCCTATAGTTATAACTTTGATAAAATGACATATTCAGCCCCTTTAGTTATAAGTTTCAGAAAGTTACGATATATACCCCTTGCATGGATTATAATTACAAAACATGTCCAAATTGCCATGCAAGCTTATTTTAACATTTCAAAAGATATTTATAAGTTATAATAAACTAAAATATGAAGTTTTAACGTAACGCAAGTTTAAAATAACGATTCGTTAGGCTAGGAAGCAAAACGGGTCAAATTAGGGTTTCAAAACGTAAACGCGCGGGTTTTAAGTTCAAATTCCTTCATTAATCAATAAAGTAGTTATTTTAACATTAGTTAAGCATGCTAGGATAGATTATAATAACATTTAACCATTATAACATTTAGTTTTAAGAAAAACACGAAATTAGGGTTTCGGGTGTACGGTTTTGGATCAAAACAAAAAAATGAGCATGAATTAAGTTATGAAACTTTAACAAGAGTTTATTTAGGATAATATGAACATTATAAGAGTGTAGGAGCAGAAGTAGAATATCTAGAACCTGGGTTTGAGCTTCAAGGAGCAAAAATGGTAGAAATGGGTCATTTCGGTTAGTATTTCCACTCGTACGCCTTGTATCTTGTTCCCGGGGCTTCAAATCTTCAAAGCTTTGATTGAATGATTTTCTTAGAAGATCCTATGATCATATGGAGCAGAGAATGTTTGCTCAATTGGGTTATAGAAAGAAGAAGTGGGGGATGAGAATGAATGAAGGGTTATGGGTTCTATTTATAGTAATTTTGGAACTTGAGTGACTAAGGAAGCAAGAAGACCTGGTGAGGACAGATGGGTGGGTGATGTGAGAGGCTAGGGTATAAGTTGATGAAGCTAGAATGCAAGGGGAGGTGTTCTAGAACGTTTTAGGGGTGATTTTGGTTTGATTTTATACATGCTGTTTTGACACCAACATCAGTCTCGGTAAAATGGTTGCCATTTACAAACCGTAATTCCGTTGAAGCTCAAACCACCGAGCATTGTTAGATATTTGAGTCCTTTACAATGTTTAGTTTTACATATTTGAGGGTTACTATAGAAACATTTAGAGATAATAGCCATTTACTACAAGTGTGCAGAATCTGCGTACCTTTTCCATTTTGGCTGTAACTAATTCATCCGACGTCGAATCGGGTTGATTCCACTGTTAAAATGATCACAAGACATAGGGATACAACCTAGTGTTTTCACTTAATATCCAGATCCTATTGATATTTCTCATATCATATGTTTTATAGACTGATCCGATTCTGAACTAGGGCCTAGTTTTAGGTTTTAGGGTTAAAACTAGATTTGGGTTTTATGGGTTTAATTCTTGAATATTGTTGTTGAAATAATGAAATGATGATAGTATATGATTGTTAATGTTGTAATTTAAGTTATTACAACTTATTTGTGTGTTGGTTTGGGGTTATGATGGATAAAAACCAAGAAACGAGTCATAGTGTAGTATTTAGCTCGGGTTAGGGTTTCTGAGTTTTAAATTAGGGTTTTAAGAGTAAAAATGTGTATGAAAGTTTATGAATAGAATAATTAGGGTTTACACATTGTATATTAAGTGTAGTAGCTTGTACACAAGTGATGGTGAAGAGATTAGAATGAAAACGGAGGTAAAACGGCTATTTTGGATATCGTGCATTAATGACTTGTATATTGTGCTTTGAAAGCTTGTACTTGACTTGTAGGGAGTTTATATTTCAATTGAAATGTTATATTACTTGTATATATGCTTTAGTAGCTTGTACATTCACTTTAAATATTAACCCTTCATGGAATTAGGGTTTAGAGGTATACGATAACGGTTTAAAGCCCGTTTTGATATAACGTTGCGAATGGTACATTATAGGAATAATGTACTTTGTAATAAGGATATAATGATATTGAATTGACATATTGTGATGTTTGCTTGACATATATGAAGACAGGATTGACATAGATAGCTTGTGTGAGCTCGTCTACTTTAGTTATGTAAGTTACATGACATACTGAGATATTGACAATACAAGTAATGTAATAAAGCGAAAAATTTCCCCGTACAATTGTGATAATAGTAAAATAGGTTGATGAAAATTCTGAGTTGTAATAGTCTCCACCCCTTACAGAAATCTCGTCCCGAGATTTAATTGAAAGTTATAGTGAATAGATGTAGGTACTAGGCATGAATTTTGATTTCAAGGTTACAAGTCCACATGTGTGATGCATTTATAATTATGTTGTACACCATAATTATAATTACCATCCTTATCCACTGCTAATTATTTTTCCCAAGACACACCTCTTGATGATTAAAAATAGAATTTCTCCAGATCCTGAAGAACCTGGGTGGATGAAATACGTGCGCCACTCAACTGTAAGAAACTTATTTCATTAACCTTTAAAAAGACAACATCAAATAAGAATGCCCCGACACCTATCCCCCCCCCCCCACTCAAAGAAATCTTTGTCAAAATTTTCATACCTAGTGGATATGAAATCATTGACATTGCATAATTCTTGTGTGTTTTCCTTGTTATTAAGTTGCAGAAATATACAAGAATTTTAGTATACGAAGATCATGGAATGAGTGATGTTAAGGAATGATTATGAATTTGTAAGAGTGTTGCTAATCATGTGAGATACAGATTTTGAAATGAACAAATGATGAAGGTAATGAAGGTAATAATGATAATGATTAAGGAATTGTTTGTACAAACGAATTGAAAGAAACTTGTATAGTACGTATGTAAATACTTAAGCCTACTTATTTATAATTAGTCACTTACAAAAAGAAGCGTCCAACTTCTTGTAACTGAGAACTTATAAATTCATAGTTCGGAGATTTATCATTTCCTTATTTAAATGAAGAAGCGTCCTAATTCATTTCAATAAGATGATCATAAATCGTCTTACCTAAGCATAAAAACATGATATGGAGAATATGGTATGATCATGAAAAGTCAAAATTGTGACAAAACACTTATTTTATTTTTGAAATTTTTTAAAATTTTCATTTTTTTGGTATTTTGGTGGTAAAAACGGGATTACGTGAAAACAACGGCTGCAGGCATAATCAAATCGATAGACCCCCCACCCCCATACTAGAACCGAACATTGTCCTCAATGTTTTAAGAAGTGTCTCTACCCAAATCCTAAGCCGTTTATTAACTATGCTCAAAGATAAACCTTAGTCGATAAGATTTAGATATTGGATTCCCAAAATGAAGCTAAGGATTTGAAGCTCGAGTAAACGAAGGACAAAACCATAAGCACGAGAGGCTTCAAAATCCGGGGCAATCCTGGACATATATCACAAAACACAAAGCACGAGAAAGGAAGAGGCGAGCCTCCTCTCAACATACTTATTCATTACTACTATTATAAATATATAAGGATAAGCATGGGTTGCCACCTACGAAAAGCTTGTTTTAGGTCACTTAGTTGACACCTATCGCCCGATCCCCCCATACTTGACTGGTCAAGGGGATTGAAATTGGAGACACAAACACCAAAAAATACGGATGTCTCTCCATAAGACAAGGAAAAAAATCCATTGGAGCTTTCAAAATGTAATGACTTTGAAAGCTTTAGGGCCCCGATGAGATAATCCGGAGAAGAGAAGTATGAACTCCTTTAGAAGTGAGAATCCCGTGGTTGAAAACCTTTTCCTCATTTGGATGAAAAACGAAGTAGATTTTCGAACCCGGAACTTCTTCTTTGGGAAAGGAATTCATTAAAGATGAGATTAAAATCCTCAAGAAGAAAGAAGCATTAGTGGTCTCTTAACGATTTTATTCATTGCACAGTTTGGTGACTCAAAATAGTGACTTCAAAAAAGGTTTCATGATGAGTATAACCCGTATTATAATACTTGTGCCCTCTTACGGTTGAAGGCAAAGCATTCAACCTCGAAAAATCCTCATAAGAGAACCGATCACACTCGGGGGAAGGAAGGAAATCACTGATCTAGAGGATCAAGTTCATCAATCAAGAGTTAGACTCTTTTGACTTTATCTTACCTTGAGTCGAATGGATCATCATAAACATTATCATTATCCGACTCAAGTTCAACAAGATCATCATCGACATCATCATATAATGGTGGAGATGAATAATCAAGAGTATGTTCATCGGTGAACATCTCGGGAATGGTATCAACAAGATCATTATTAGGATCTGCAAGATTACCCTCATCAACCGAATCCTCAAGAATAGAATCCATTTTCTTGGTAGGATCATGGTTAAGAAAATATTCTATTTCTATAAGATCATATTCGATATCAAAAGGAAGATCATCATTTCCCGGTGGAAATGTAATAAGAGCGAGTTCATCAGCAAACTCCTCGAGCAAATGGTTAGGAGAAGAAGAAGTGGTACTGCCACTTAATGGATTATGAGAAAGAGAGAGAGGAGATGAAGGATCATTATTTAATAATTCCTCAATTAAACAAAGATCTCCCTCCAGGTCAAAGTCGGTATCATCACTCCCCGGTGGAAATGAATCACTTGCGAGATAAGCTTCGAATTCTTCCCAAATTAAATCACTTTCTTCTAAGGAAGTAAGGTGGAGGAAGAGAAGAAACAATAGGAGTCCAAAAATAGAGTGGGATTTGCCACTGAAGATGATTTGCTTATCCTATTTCATTTGCCAAACAAGTCCTCAAGATAATCATCATGATAGCCATATTTGGGGTAGATGTCAATCATGTTGATTGATTCTTTTTTAGGCTTATTAGAATAGCTTGAAGTATCATGTCTCATATTAAAGATTAATCTTTCATCACCGTCACAAAGAATCATTTCTTCTTCGTGGACGTCAATCAAAGCACGAGCGGTCCGTAAGAAAGGTCTTCCTAAGATGAGGGGGACTCGAGGATCGCTCTTATAATCAACGATGACGAAATCAGCGGGGAATGGACTTTTCCAACGCGTACCACAAGACACCCAACACACACACACACACACCTGAGCGGGGATACCCTCCCAAACCAACACATCCGTCCCTCTCCCACACACAAACACACTCGCCACACCACCGCTCCCGTACTTGTCTCTCCGACGAAACATCGCCTCCCAATCGCTAGACGCCCCAACACACATCGATCCCACAAACACACTTACCACACACCTAAGCTCAGTAGAGGTACAACACTAACTCCAAGCCCAACCCATCTACCAACCTCTCTTCTTCCTCTCACACACACACACCCGCCGCGCGACGAACAGGAAACAATCAAGTCTCCTACTCGCCCCTCTAGCACACAACACCCCACCCCACACACCGCGACGCACCCCCAATCCCGCGCGACAGCCACAAAATCTTTCCATCTCCTCGCGCGCGATCACACAACCCCACACCATTCCCCCTCTTCGAAGGAGACGCGAGGCCGCGCCATCCCACACCCACCCACGACGCCTAACAACACACCACCAATCAAAAAAAACAACGTCTCTAGCCTCCATTACATAATAGCGCCGCTCCCACATCGCCCTCCTGATAGAACTCCAACGCAGCGCTCTACCAGCTAGCTACACGCAAGTAACATGTACCCACCATACTAGGATACAAAAACGCACGAATAGCTGAGAACTGAGCAAGTAGCGACAGTAGAGACTCTCTCTCGGAAGTCATTCAAAGCAAACTAATAAGCATCAAGCAATACTCTCTCTTCATAAATACTAGCTCACGCTCTCGTTCGCTCTAGCGCTCATGACTTAATATATAAAAATCATCTCTCAAGTCACCTATAATCAATATCTAATCGACACCTTACTACAAAAGAGATACACCACACCAGAACGCTGCGCATGAGCTAGCGCGAAAAAAATAATCAGACACGAGATGACATTTTATTAAAAGGGCTCGAAAGAGTGCGCGCCAACATCACAACTATCAAAACAGTATAGGATATGGAGGTAAGTTGGGGATTCATAAAATATCGTTAACAAATCCGATATCGTGGCGAAGGGCTGAGAGAGAAATATCTTAAACTCAAGTTAAACCATAGCTAGAGAACGAATTCGCATTAGAAATCTCACATTTCACTCTTTAATACTGAGCGACGAAGCTCTGCTAAATCAAATATCCAACTCCAAAATCCAAGCTAAGCGATTGAAGCGCTCTAGAAAGACTAATAATTAACATCAATCATATCAATAAATTCAAGCGCATAAAAGCAGAGAGAGAGTGCGAGATACTAATAAAATGAGTGAGAATGGGTATTCCCAATCTCATAAAAATAAATAAGACAATAGATGATACATGGAGCGAACGCCGGACGACCGAACATAATGCGCAGATAATTAAAAAGCCACACATATGTAAGTAAGCTAATTACATCTACGAGTACAGCGACTCACATACTGAATACCCCTACGCACACACAAAAAACATGCGCGTTATACAAAAAAATAATATTTACACCTAAAAGACACAGACCATCAAACGAATATGTCTATCTATGTAAGCGAGTGGCGAAAATGCCTCACACTAGAGTCATAATCTATCAAATAAGATATATCTAACACATCATAAGAGTCCGACTAGAGTCGAAAGCGAGGACTCTAATCTCTATGCGAAACGCGAAAGGAACACATATTAACCTTTCAAGTACAATACTAACAATATATATACGTCGCGCGCATTTCGGCAAGAGCGTTGACATACTGGCGAAGAGTGTAACTACACTCATCAATAGAACACAACAAATGTGCCGTTGCGGATTCCCATTACACAATTTAGATGACACAAAGAATTAATCTAACACAACTATATCTATAAGGAGATGTAATCTCTCTACTCTACTCTCTCTCTCAAAATCTAAGATATATAACTTGACATCACATTACTTGCTGATTAGTAAAAACAGAAGAATCTCTCTAAATATATCCAACACCGTTTAACAACAGATGATAACACATCTCAATTAGCACTATACACACACGTCTCTCTAAAACTACTTACTAAGCAGGGTAGTTTCGACTAGCTGGAGCGGAGAGGAAGATTATATCCTTTAACATAAATATTTCTAGGTTTGCTCGCTTGAAACGGCAAAGTAACGCACCATCATCAAAACGCGACCGCCAATACACGCATGGACTGACAAAATAGTTTAACACACACTCATAGCTCTATTACATATGCGAGAACACATATAGCGAAGCAGCGCATGGTATCTTTACGGTTGAACACACATACAACTAGTACGCTTAAAAAGCTATCATTCTTTACGCTAACACGTCAGTTAAATTAACATATAATATACACACATAATGAAAGCAAGCGATAATGATCAAGATTTGCAATACACTATATCTATTTTATTTGAGAAGCACACTTAAACATAGCACACACATGTTACATTGACACTACGACATATAGAGAACGAGAGACACGAGAAAATTACACTTTGTACTAACATCATCACGAATATCAAAGCGATCAAATCTATTAATCTATGTCTACTTATACATACCGACATAAACAGAAAAGGGAGAATACTCTGAATCACATAACAGAGCGATATTGGACAATCCATATAAGATACATTCTGTTCTTCATATCATCAACGCTCTATTATAACAAGATCACAGAGAGTTAGAAATCAAGTCACTCACGACTACATTAGTAGAAAGTGAGAATTAACGCGACGACAGCACTAACAATGTACACGTATTTTAGTACTCATATTAGAACCACAGAATAAGAACGGAGAAATACAGTACAACAAACTATCCATTACATAGAGCAAGGCAGGTATAGTATAGACTCACAAGTGAAGTAGTGGTAGTGTCTAGACTCAGACACTCTGCAACTTATTAACTCATGGATTGACATCAATATAGAAAGCACACACACAAAATTAATCTCTTAAAAATAGCTCAGATGTGTACTTAGATCACTTACACACACACTAAATCATTAACAGAATTAACACTGACACGTTGCTAAAAAATACAGATATCTGTACCACAAAGAAGAGAGCACACTACAGTTAATCACTAGGTGAAAATACAGATAAACACGACTTATATATATTGTTTAATTTATTTAATTCTTTATATGATTGAGGTTTGGGGTAAAATTTGAGGGGGTTTGGGGGAAATGAGAGAGTGGGTATTGGTGTTTGTATAATAAAATTGTTATATTTGGGAAGATTGAGGGGTATTTAGTGGGGGGGAGGTTTGGGGGTGTTGTGAGGGATGTTGAGGTGATAGATAGGGGGGGAGTGGGTAGATGTTGTTTGGGAGTGGAATGTGTTGTTTTTTGGTTTTGATAGGTGGGATAGGGTTTTATTGGGTGGGGGGAGGTTGGAGTAAGGGTGGGGGGGGATTGTTGAGATATTTATGAGGTGTAGGAGGAATTTTTTGGGAATAAGATATTGGATTTGTTGAGGGAGAATGGGGTTATGGGTTTGGATGATTGGGGTATTGGAGGTTTTAATGAGTTTATGGAATAGTTGAAGGTTAGAAAAATGGAAGATGGTTATGGTATGATTTTGGGGGGGTTTTGGGTTAGGATGGGTGGTGTTGGTGTAAGTAGTTGTGTGTTTTTTTGCTGGTTGGATGGGGTTTATTGAGTAAATTGGGTGTTTGTTCAGGTTCTTTTTTCGAGCCAACACGGCTGCCCGCTAGAGAGAATGAAAAAACGGAAGCTAATTGATGATTTAGCACTTCCTTGTATTTATGTGGAAGTTATTATGTTTAACCAACGAATGTAATCATGAGATTGTCTTGCTCAAGTCCGAAGAATGGTCCGAAGTCATCATATTAATGAGACCTATGCTTGAGCTTGAATGGCTCCCAGCAAAACACCTTGGTGGAACACAATTTCTTATTTTAAAACTTCTAGCACTTATACCGCTAGGGACCCAACGCACCACCCACTACCCAAAATGTCACTGTAGATTGCGAGTTAGAATCAGATACTCTGTACATACTAGTCCTCTGCATTAACCCTCAGTGGGTTGCATGAGGCGCAATCTCGCCATAGAACGTTGATCGACCATCGTAAATCAAAGGGAGATTATCAAGAGAAAAATTTATGCATTTAACGTCTAACGTTACACTTTCGGATTTAAAGTAGTTGGATTAGGAGAAGATTCACCAACTAGATTCAAAGAAGAGCGAGTACGCATGCACTAAATACAAGAACAACACAATATTTTTGGTAACCGGATGTTAAAAGTCCACGGTAGCTCTTTAAACTACACACAAGAGCGGAAGGAATTAGCACGCCGAAGCGATTTAAAAGCGTTCTTCTTTTTTGGGCGATGTTCCTTGGATCAAGCCCGCCTTATACCCTCCTTATAGTTTGTAATTCAAAGGTGAGCCGATTATAACGATTAACAACACGATTTGTTTTGTTGGTTTTTCAATTTTTTTTTGGCACTTTCAATACTTTAGGAAAAGTATTGTTGGTATTTTTAATTTTTATAATAAGAAGAAAATATTCACAAACAGAAAATGATAACTTCACAAGGAAGGGTCTTCAAAAACTAACCTTCAAACGTAAACACGAAATTCGCACACACCTCCCCGGCAGCGGCGCCAAAAATTGACTTGTCCCACTTAATATATATATAAATATAATATAATATAAATATATAATAAGGATAAGAACAATGATAGAGCAATAAGTATTCCAAGAGGCTTTTAAAAGATATTTACTTATTACCAAAGTAAATCCCAAAAAAACCTTCCCGGGTCGTGTTCCGACGAGGCGTGAATTAAAAATCGAGGTTACGTTCGTGATCTCGCGTTTGAATGGTCAAAGATTTTTGATTTGGGATTCTAATTCTAATAAATAATATGCAAAGACAAGTAAAGGAAACCTAAAAACGATAGCAATTAAAGAAAAACACGAAAAAATGATAACGGAATCCTAATCCCGTTCTTTAAAAACTTAAAATCTAAAATTTTAACCCTACGAATGCAAAATTAATTTTTAGCAAACCTAAATGATAAAAGAAAATTTTCTATAAAAGAAATATATTTTTTTTGACTTTTTAATATTTTTTTATGAATTAAAAACTAATTTACACTAAATAAAAGATTAAAAGTTGTAAACTAATTTAGAAAAATATGAAAATTTTATGAAAAGTTCTTTGGACAGTGATGAACCTAGAAAAAATAAAATGGTCTAAACAGCTTAATGAAATAAGCCAGAAATAAGCTAAATAAGCTGTTAAGCTTAATGGGCTAAAAAGATGTTAAATAAATAATTTGTGCAAAGTAAAATGGAAAAGACCCAAGGGCGCTAGTGGTAGTGTGTGTTGTGTGTTATAAAGGTTGAGTGGGTAGAGTTCAGGGGTTCGAGCCTTGCTCACCCTGACTTCCCTACTCCCTTTTTTTTATTTTTGAAAATCTACTTTTTGAAAAAGCTTTACAAGACTGAAATAAGGAATTTTTAAAAAACAACTTTTTATAAAAACTTTAAAATAAGCTAGAAATAAGCAAAAACAGTTTAAACTTAAAACACTTAACACTAAATTGACTTGACTTTTTAAAACTACATAAGCTACCTAAAAGACCAAATAAACTCAAGCAGCTAATGTACTATCCCTAATAAGCATTAGTGAACTAAAATAAGCTAATCCTAATAAGCCATAAGTTCTAAATTCCTAATTAGCTTTTTAGCTAAAATTGTTTGCATTTTTTTAGACATAATAAGTACAAGAAAAAGGGAAATAAGCAAAAACAGACAACAAGCTACCTTAATAAGCTCTAAAGAACATAAATAAGCTAACAATATGGGCTAAAACTAAGCTTAAATGACAGAATTTCCTAAAAGGCTTTTTAACTTAAAATTTCTAAGCTAAAAGTAATAAAAAGCTTAAATAAGCTCTACCCTAAGATAAATAAGCTAAAAGGGCTTAAAACTAACCTAGTAAGCAGGATTAAACTTAAATAAGGCAAATCCAATAAGCCAATAAGCTCAAATAAGCAAATAAGCTTTTGGCCAAGAGTTTTGACTAAACAGCCTATAGGGCACATTTTGAGCTTATTTTCAAGCTACTTAATGGATCCTTATGGCTTAAGGGCTTATACCACAATGAAGCTTATACAATAAGCTACAATAATCATCAATCAAAAAACATTTTAAAAATCAAATAAGCTATGAAAAAGTCTTATGAAAAACACTCAGTATGAGCTGAGTTTTTCAAACTTTTGAAAAGACAAAATAGCTTATTGCAGGCCTAAATTAAGCTAGGAAAAGACTTTTAAAAGGTAAAATAAGCTAAAACAGATGAATATCACCAACCAGTGAGCTTATGCTCTCAAATTAAGATTCTAAAAACCATTTTAGCTAACCTAATTTTGAAAATGAAAAAGTACCTTGAACATAGAAAATGAAAATTAAGAAAACTATGACAGTTTTAAACAAAAACACAAATGCAAATAGCACACTTACTAAAGCTTTCTACTGCATCCACTAAGCATAAAACAAGCATTAAAAACACAATTAACAACCACTTTGAACTTTGAATCAAATAACGGATATAAAGGAAACAATTGCACAATTCAAAAACACCACAACAACTAAACACTTTGAAAATGAGTAAGACTTTTTAAACTTTAAAAGCTGACTCAAGGAATAGGTTTATGACTTGTTAAACAACTAGTTTTGAAAGCCAAAAGGAAAAACAAACAGACTAAACTCATGGGTTTGTACAAAGCTTGGTTCCAAACACCCCTTTAAGTTTCCAAATTTCATTTTTAAGCTTAAACAGGTTAAGAACACTTAAGAAAAACTCAAGACAGATGAAGAGTAAGGTATGATAAGCACATATAAGCAATTAAAACTAAAAGATAAGCAGTAAAAATAAGCAAATAAGCAGTTGGTAGTTTAAGCTAAAAACATGAAAAATAGAGAAACTTACAAAACCCTTGCTCAAAACAGGGCAAATAAGCTGGTCTACAAGCTCTAGCTTGTCAAAGACAAGCTAGTGAAACCCATAAGCTCTTCCTTTGTAAGCTTATCATCCAAGTTAGCTTTTTGAGGTATTTTTATAGTGAAAAAGGCTTAAGCTATTGAAAACTATGGAAAAGTTTATATAGCTTAAGAGAAACCGCTTAAATGACCGAGAAAAGAGTTTAAAAGAGCTTATAAAACGTTTTTAAAATCTAAATGACTTTACTTAAAAATAAGATTTTAGCATAAAAACTTAAATTTCATTAACTTAAATAAAAACAGTACGGGGCTTTCAAATAAGGTTATAATAAGCTAAAACTAACTAATATAAGCCGAAAATTAAAAACTTAAAAACTAGATGCCCCTTAGGGCTACAATGAGGTCCTATTTATAATAAAACATTAGGTCTTGGCCCTCTTTGATGTGTGCTTCTTCACTGAGACAATGGGAGGTATTTTTCTTGTGTGAGAAGCTCGAAGACCAATCTTAGCCCTCCATTTTGTGTGTTCTCCAAGTCAAGTGATCACAGCCTTTAATTCATTGTCAGTGTCCCATCAACCAATCGAAATTTAGGTGATTGCCAAGGTGGACTTGTTTTTTTATGAAGTGGGGTTGAGTATGAGAGTGATGGTTTTGTTTTGGGGAGCAGAAGTCGAGATGGGAAGGATGGATGAACAGTAGGGCGGGAAATGGATTTGGTGAATTGAAAGATAACTGGCGTTTTCCTTGATTTTGGTAAGTTATTGCATCATTAGTCCTTTTAGACTAACAATGTTAGTCCTTGAGGACTAACGATGTAAAGGGTTTATAGGGTTAACAGCTATTAAGTGGGTTTTGGGCTTAGTAATTGGGTCGGGTAAGTATATATTTGACTTTGGGCATTTTATGGTCTTCATAATGTTTTAATGGGCTGACCCGACCCATTAGATGGGTACGGGTTGGCCCATTTAACATTTCTTCGATACCGGCTTTGTCTTTGACTTTGACTTTGTTGACTTTTGTTTACTTTGACTTTTGTTTACTTTTACTTTTTACGCTCTTTCCATTATGTGCTCGGTTTTGTCCGTTTGGCTTGATTTTTGTCCTTTTTGTTGATTTCGTTTTCTGCACAATACAAATGCGAAACACACAAATACAATATATTTTTGGTATGTTTTTGGTCTTTTAAGCACGTTTTCCTAGGTAAATGGTATGTGTAATTAAACACATACCAAAATCCCCCATACTAAGATATTGCCGTGTCCTCACGCAATGCCATAAGTAAACACTTAAGAAAACTAAGAATCTCAATCCCCCTCGACTAATTACCTCAAAAAGTAGCTAAGTGTTCATCGAGGGGAATTAAAGAATCAATAGCTTTGAAAAGCCCCGTTTTGACCATTTTTTAAATATTCACACTTATTCCCACACATATTTTTGTATTTTTCCCTTTTTCTCATTTTTTTGTACTTTTCTTCTTAAGCAACTAAATAACATGTTTGACTTTCGTTATTTTCATAACTTTTAGGGTCATAGAACAAGACGCACTTTAATCCTAAAATGCCCAAAAAGATAAATTCATCGTCCTCGACTTTTCACTTGTCCCAAACTAAGCTTAAAAACGAAATCACCGTTAAATATAAGTTAAGATGCTAACACTACTCATACTTGTACCTTGTGAAACTTTTCGCTCCCGACAATTATTATATCTTAGGTGAATGTGCTTATTTCGAATTTCAACCATAGATCAAACGTTTTGCAAAATTTCTATGCTTCACGTTCCACCCAAAAGTAATGAGTTTGAAGGCGAGATCATCCCATGTAGCGACTTTCGTCTCGGCACATCCCAACCTTGCGGCTAAGTGACCAGGCTTTTGACACCCCACAGAGACTAGTATCGAGACTCACGGACCTTCGGTTTCAAAACCCTTGGATTTCCCGTTTATACATAAAATCACAACTTAAAACGAAATAGTCTTAGTTCAAAAGCATATTTAAATTTAAGAAAAAGAGATTTTCCCTATATTTATTAAATCACACATATATTACACTTAATATAATTATTCATCCTTTAAACTAAGGAAATCCTTGACCTTTTAGAAGGCTGCAACATCGGTTGTGAGCCGGCAAGATGCAGCAAACTTTTATCAGTCTTGGATAATTACTATGTGCCTTATTTAGAAGACTGCAACATCGGTTGTGAGCCGGCAAGATGCAGTAAACTTTTATTAGCCCACAGTTTTTATTATTATTATTATCTCATTTTTCATTTTTTTTAACATATAATACCACGATATAGAGAAAATTTCTTTTTAGAAAATTTAAGTATAAATTTGAACTAAGAATAAATTATTGTACTCAAATATTGTTGATTTTAAGTTTAATTTTCGAAGAGAGCACGTATTATTAGTCCGATTAAAAGCTTAGGGGAGAAAAAGCCACAAACTACACTTATGAGATTTTAAGATTTCCAACTAATCCTTGTTTAGCGTCTAACTCATAATTAACTCTATCATTTTTGTTTCGCAATGATCTACTATGTTATTCTTAAAGTTAGGAACAAGCTAGAGCTCGAAACGACGCTCGATCGAGTCAAAATTTATTCTTATTCTACCCAATGGAAAGTCAAAATGTGACAATTCACTTATTTTGTTTTTAAAAAATTTAAAATTTCATTTTTTTGGTATTTTGGTGGTAAAAACGGGATTACGTGAAAACAACGACTGCAGGCATAATCAAATCGATAGATCCCCCATACTAGAACTAAACATTGTCCTCAATGTTTTAAGAAGGGTCTCTACGTAAATCCTAAGGCCGTTTATTAAGTATGTTAAAGATAACGTTAGTCGATAAGGCTTTGGAAGATTGGATCTCATCAATGAATGTGAGGATGTGAAGCTCGACTGTGTGAACGAAGGACAAAAAACCACGAGCATAGGTTTCAAAAATCCGAAGACAATTCCTGTACATATATCAAAAACACAAGCAATACAAGAATGAAGAGTCGAGCCTCCTCACAACGACAAAAACGAGTTCAGTATACTACTTGTACTTAATATTAGGATAAGCATAGGTTGCCACCCACGAAGAGCTTGTTTAAGGTCACTTAGCTTGATTCGATCCCCTCATACTTGAACTGGTCAAGGGGGATAGAAATGGAGACACGGAACATCCAAAACACGGATGTCCTCTCCATAAGAGCAAGGAAAAATCTCCATCGGGCTTTCAAAAATGTTAATGACTTTGAAAGCTTTAGGTCCCCGATGAGATAATTTGGGAGAAGAAGAAGTATGAATCCATTTTAGAAGTGAGAATCCCGGGGTGTGTAAAACTTTTTCCTCATTATGTCGGATTGAAACGAGGGTGAGTTGTGGTAGCCAGGTAGACTTCTAGGTGTGACGGGAAGTCCATAAAGAGGAGGATTAAAATCCTTAAGAATTAAAGAAGTATTAGTGGTCTTCTTTACATTCTTTTTCGGTGTTACACAGTTGGTGACTTTAAAATGGTTCTCATGAATGAGTATACCCGGATTAAATACCTTGTCCTCGTTATTGGTTGAAGGCAAAGCATCAACCTCAGAAAAATCCTCATAGAAAACTGAGTCACACTCGGGAAAAGGAAGGAAATCACTTGATCCAGGTGGATCAAGTTCATCAATAAAGATTTTAGAATCTTTGATTTTCTCTTCCTTGGAGTCAAAAGGATCATCATAAGTATTATCATTAACGGTCTCAAGATCAAAAAGTGCATCATCATAATCATCCTATAATGGTGGGGATGAGTAATCAAGAGCATGTTCATCGGTGAACATCTCAGAAATGGTATCAACAAGATTGTCATCAGGAGAATTTTTATCTACCGAATCTTCGAGAATAGAATCCATTTCCTTGATAGGATCATGGTTAAGCAAATATTCTATCTCTCTAAGATCGGATTTGATATCAAAGGGAAGGTAATCAATTCTTGGTGGAAATGAAAAATGAGCGAGTTCATCGGCGAACTCCTTAAGAAAATAGTCGCTAGTCTCAGATTTCGAGAGACTAGGTGAAGAAGAAGTGGTACTGCTCTTAAAGGTTTTTATATGATTATGGTGGGAGATCTTTGGTTTTAATCAACGATTAGCAAGTTTCAATAATGTCTCCCTAGATCAAAGAGATATCATCATTACTTCTGGTGAAGTTAAGTCAGCGTATGCGAAGAGAAAGTAGGGTTGACCACTTTGATGATTTGTTTATCTTTTCATTGCAAACACGTCCTCAGATAATATTTATGTGAGACATTGTAGATTCATTGTCGATGGGTTGATATAATTCTTTTTTAGGCTTGTTCGCAAATAGCTTAAAGTATCATCTTCATATCTCAAGGTAATCTTCGTCGCAGTCACGGGAGAATGCAGTTTCTTCTCCGTGAAGTTAATCCAAGAGCACGAGCGGACCGTAAGAAAGGTCTTCAGCAAGATGAGGGGGCACGAGGAACGCTTTCATAGATCAACGTGACAGAGAAAGTCAGCAGGGATGTTGAATTCCAACCGGAACACAGACATCTTTGCAATTCCAGCCGGTGTACAAATTGTCGGTTAGCTAGTTCAAGGGTCATGCGGGTGGAAATAAGCTCGGGTAAACCTAACTTTTTCCAAACCGAGAGTGGCATCAAGTTGATGGCATAGCACCTAGATGCTTAGGCCATGCAGCTTGAGCGTTATCTGAATACCGCATATGGAATGAGAAATTTCCCAGGGTCTCTTAGTTTCTCGGGTAACTTCTTTAGGATAACCGCTGAGCAATTTTCATTGAGGGGTGTATTTGCTAGCTCTAAAAGTTTCTCCTTATTGGAAAGGAGACTTTTAAGCATCTTTTGGTATTTCGGGATTAAACCAAAGCATCGGCAAGAGAGATATTGATGTGAAGTTGTTTGAACATTTTCCAAAATTTGTAAATTTTGACTTCATCTTTCTTTTTCCGTTTTTCTTGGTTCATTCTTGAAGGGTAAGGGATATGAGGGTGACGAGGATCCCTTTGGTGCACCACAGAATTCTTTAGAGAAGGAGGTTTAGCTTTTTGGACAAGAGGAGGTGGGACCTTGTAACACCCCCATTTTTACAATATAGCAGCGGAAGCTAATCTGGGGTATTACTTCATGGATACAACAATCATAATCATAGAAAACGACCCAAAAGAGACGTTTATTCAAAAGATATGTTATCATTCATTTCAAATCAGAGTTTTACAAAGGCAGGTCCTAAAATCTAGAAACATAATGTAGTGAATGATAAAAGTTTAAAACATCTTCTTGTCATGCCCACTCCCATGCTATTAAGTTGCTCAAACCTAAGAATAAACATGCATAAAAGGGGTCAACACAAAGGTTGAGTTAAATTCATAGGTTTGAGAATGTATTTGTTGTATCAAGTTATAGTGGAAATACATGGTATTGCAGGGATAATTCATCACGGCGAATTATTTATTGATATAAGCTCATGACATCAATACATTAACACGGGAAATCACCGTAGTGATATTGGTTAGGGACAGATGTCCCCGTGGAAAAGGTAACTTGCCAAGGTTACCGTATTGGGACAAATATAGTGCGTTTGGCTACCCAAGCATGGGTATACACAACGGGAGCCGTCATCCCCTAGATCTTATTCATCATATTCGCGTTCACTCGCAATGCAAGTAATTAATGATTCATGATATGGAAATAATGGCACTGGAAGCTACTTAGGCAATAATATATCTGGATAGCATACATTTAGAAAACACTTGCATTCATGGTTTATATCAGGTATCACAGGTTTATAAAGTATTCAAAAGATTGAAATATGGGGTTATGAATTCATTAAGCCTTTGAAAAGTAATCACATTGTTATAAGATAAACGAGTATGTAAAAGAGTTTGTAACAAGCATGTATCCCCCTCGCGGGTTTTTGAAAACATTAAAGAGATTGAAAAGCGAGGCTATGAACTCACCTGGTAGGTAGATGTAATAAATATTCTGAAATGAAAGCTGACGACCTTATCACAATCTTAACAGGGAAGGTTGATATAGCAAATGATAGTAAACAGCCACGTCACGCAACCTGAGTAAATATGTTGAGTCTTAGGAAGATTGTACTCTAGAACTTTAGTTTTAAGAGTTATGAGTTTGATTGAGGAGTTTGGAATTATTGTATATGCACCGTATCGGGCCATTCATAGATTGAGAAGTCAGGTTTAGTATACGTTCTGAGGAGCTAGGGCACTTTAAGTTCGTAAACCCGAACAACTCAGTCAGAACGTAATACAAGTGAAACTCCTTAATATGAAGGCTTCCTAGTATTGTTGAGTATGTGTATAATTGGTGTTAAGCGTTTTAAGCAATTATCTGAGAATGGTAAGCACGAAAAAGGTTAATAAAGTGTATGTCTTTTTAAGGTTTTAAACATGATTTGATACCTGTTTTCAAAATGTTACCATGTTTAGACCCTTGAGTTTGAAAGTGGCAGAATATACCCTTGGAGTTTGCACTTTTACGACTTTGGTCCTTCAACTTTTAAAGATTTACCAAGTCAACCTTGTTACTTTGGAAAGTGGAAATAATAGAACCAGTTATAGTTTATAACTTTGATAAAATGACATTTTCAGCCCCTTTAGTTATAAGTTTTAGAAAGTTATGATATATACCCCTTGCATGGATAATATTTACAAAACATGTCCAAATTGCCATGCAAGCTTATTTTAACATTTCAATAGACATTTATAAGTTATAATAAACTAAAATATGAAGATTTAACGCAACGAAAGTTTAGAATAACGATTCGTTAAGCTAGGAAGCAAAACGGGTCAAATTAGGGTTTCAAAACGTAAACGTGCGGGTTTTAAGATCAAATTTCTTCATTAATCAATAAAGTGGTTATTTTAACATTAGTTAAGCATGCTAGGATAGATTATAACAATATTTAATCATTATAACATTTAGTTTTAAGAAAAACATAAAATTAGGGTTTCGGGTGTACGGTTTTGGATCAAAATGGAAAATGAGCATGAATTGAGTTATGAAACTTTAACAAGAGTATATTTAGGATCATATGAACATTATAAGGGTGTATTAGCAGAAGTAGAACATTCAAAACCTGGGTTTGAGCTTCAAGGAGCAAAAATGGTGGAAATGGGTCGTTTCGGGTAGTATTTCCACTCGTACGCCTTGTATCTTGTTCCCGGGGCTTCAAATCTTCAAAGCTTCGCTTGCTTGATCTTCTTATATGATCCTAGGATCATATGGAGCAGAGAATGTTTGCTCAATTGGGTTATAGAAAGAAGAAGTGGGGGATGAGTTAGAATGAAGTATATGTGCTCCTATTTATAGTGTTAGCAACACTTAGAGGCCAAGAAACTTTGATAACCAGGTTAGGACACATGGGGGGTGATGTGGAGAGGCTAAGGGATGAGTAATGAAGGCTAGAATGCAAGGTGGAGGTGGTTCTAGACGTTTTAGGGGTGTTTGGTTTGATTTATACATGGCTGTTTTTGGACAGCCAACATCAGTCTTGGTAAAATCGTTGCCATTTACAAACCGTAATTCCGTTGGAGCTCAAACCACCGAGTATTGTTAGATATTTGAATCCTCTACAACGTTTAGTTTTACATAATTGAGGGTTACTATAGAAAAATTTAGAGATAATAGCCATTTACTACAGGTGTGCAGAATCTGCGTACCTTTGCCATTTCGGCTGTAACTAATTCATCCGACGTCGAATCGGGTTGATTCCACCGGAAAAATGATCACAAGACATAGGGCTACAACCTAGTGTTTTCACTTAATATCCAGATCCTATTGATATTTCTCAGATCCTATGTTTTATAGACTGATCCGATTCTGAACTAGGGCCTAGTTTTAGGTTTTAGGGTTAAAACTAGATTAGGGTTTTCTGGGTTTAATTCTTGAATATTGTTGTTGAAATGATGATAGGATATGATTGTTAATGTTGTAATTTAAGTTATTACAACTTATTTGAGTGTTGGTTTGGGGTTATGATGGATAAAAACCAAGAAACGGGTCATGGTTTAGTATTTTGCTCGGGTTAGGGTTTCTGACTTTTGTATTAGGGTTTTGAGTGTAAAAATGTGTATGAAAGTTTATGAATAGAATAATTAGGGTTTACACATTGTATATTGAGTGTATTAGCTTGTACAAAAGTGGTGGTGAAGAAATTGAAGGTAAAACGGAGGTAAAACGGCTATTTTGGATATCGTGCATTAATGACTTGTATATTGTGCTTTGAAAGCTTGTACTTGACTTGTAGGGAGTTTATATTTCAAATGAAATGTTATATTACTTGTACATATGCTTTAGTAGCTTGTACATTCACTTTAGATATTAAATCTTCATGGAATTAGGGTTTAGAGGTATACGATAACGGTTTAAAGCCCGTTTTGATATAACGTTGCGAATGGTACATTATAGGAATAATGTACTTTGTAATAAGGATATGATGATATTGACTTGACATATTGTGATGTTTGCTTGACATATATGAAGACAGGATTGCCATAGATAGGTTGCGTGAGCTCGTCTACTTTAGTTATGTAAGTTACATGACATACTGAGATATTGACAATGCAAGTAATGTAATAAAGCAAAAAATTTCCCCGTATCGGATAAAGATCTGGAGTTATTATTTCAACCTATGTTCGATGAATACTTTGAAGTAACTAGAGTTGATGCACCAGTACCTTCGGCTACTGCTGTTAACGTTCATGTTGTTCCACCAGGTACATCTGTGTCTACAACATTTGCTCAAGATGCATCGTGAACAAGTTTTTCACCGTCATCATCTGGAATACAACCTCCAGTCATTCAACATGATGTTGCAGTTGGAACCACTATCGAAGACACCCCAATTACTCAAGCTACCCTTTATCCCTTAAATAACCCTGTTACTGGAGAACCAGGTTCTGCACAGTCATCATCAGGGGATGTTAGTATAGCTAAACCCAACCAAGTTAATCAACCACCAGCTCATCTAAGAAAATGGTCCAAAGATCACCCTCTTGATAATATAGTTGGTAATCCTTCTCGTCCGGTATCTACTAGAAAACAGTTAGCTTCCGATGCTCTATGGTGCTGTTTCAATCATTGACATTGTATAGATTCTGTATGTTTTCCATTGTTAACTACGTTGCAGAATTATAAACAGAAATTTCGAATATCTAAGATCATGGAATGAGTGATGTCAAGGAATGATTATGAATTTGTAAAAGAGTTGCTAGGCACGTGAGATACAGATTTGGAAATGGACAGATATTGAAGGTAATAATGATATTGATTAAGGAATTGTTTGTACAAACAGATTGAAAGAAATTTATTTGTACGTATGTTATATAAGCCTACTTATTTATAATTTGCCACTTACAAAAAGAAGCGTTCAACTCCTTGTAACTGAGAATTTATAAATTCATAGTTCAGAGATTTATAATTTCGTTATTCAAATGAAGAAGTGACCTAATTCATTTCAATAAGATGATCATAAATTGTCTTACCTAAGCATAAAAACACGATATGGTAATGTGTAGAAAATGATATGATTATGAATTGTTAGATAATACTAAGATGTTGATTGTACTGAAGCCCATATAATTGAAGATGATAATTTATGTTTCAAAGGTATGAGGAGAGTAGAGTTTGAACATAATAGAATTGATGGAATTGACAAATAATGTCGAGTTTTGATATCATTAGATAACAAGATGTAACGGAATCATCACTTTATTATTTCATGGATAGCTTTACATAACGAAACTACCTAAAAAGAGTTAGATACTTATTGCTAACTGTAACATTCGTAAGTAAAATTCTTAGAATGACAAAGTAACAAATGACAAGTATTGTAGCTTGATTGATGGGATTTCAGATGGAGAAGATTCTGAGAAATTGAATATCACTCAAGATTTGTTTCTAGGTAGAAATCCTAAGTGAAACAAAAGCAGCAATAGCTATCTCTAAGTAAGTTTTCCTGTGGCCCCTGTTGTTTTTGCAGTACTTTTCGGTGACCTATCTTGTTGCAAACCTGACACTTGACACTGCAAGGTCCCAGTGTGATGTAGTCTACATCTTTTACACAAGTGAAGGTCCAGTATGACCATGGTGGCATAATAAAATTTTTGAAGGTTTCTTGACTGTCTATTCTGCTGTCGTGATAATCATTGTTAACGTTTGTTATTGATTGTAGTTATTCTGATAGTTGTTGTTGTTGATGATGTTTCTCTCATCCTCAACTTTCATTTGCCGAATCATTGGTTTCTAGCATAGAATTACGCTTTATTATCTGATCCATTAATCTCTGGGCTATGTTGATGGCTTCCTCCAAAGTTTGAGGCTTCGAGGCAGTAACATTTCCCTCAATACTCCTGGGTAATCCTCCGATGAAAGCTTCCATGAGTTTTTCTTTCCTCGGGTGTTTGGTACCAATAATAATTCGGGGAATATGATTGTTATACCCAGGGAATCTTCTAACATAAGTCTTGAGATCATTCCCTTTCATAGTCAAATTGTAAAATTCATCTTCCATTTTCTTGACTTCAGTTCGAGGGCAATACTTATCGGTTAAGAGTCTTTTTAATTTGGTCCAAGCGATTTGATTGGCTTGATCTATTCCAATAGGTTTGAGCTTATGAATTCCACCAGGACTAGGTCATCATGTAGTTATAGTTACCAGTAGAAAATGTCACTCTTCTCCCGTTCACACTAGCTACGGAAAACATACGCGATTTCAGTACGTTCAATAAACCATGCGGATAGGTTAACAAGCTCCTTCTGTGCCATTGAAGTAGAAAGGTTGACAGATTATGATTCCTTTGTAGTTTCCTCTTTTTTCTAACCGTGGAATTTCTCTGGTCTTAGTTTCCAAATGGGATTGTCGGTATTTAGCTAATGGCAGGCAGTTTGTGCTTCCAGGCTGCAGTAAAATCAGCAATCATTGTCGGATGGCAACTAAGTTATGGGCTGGTGTATTTTTCGGGATGTTGAACGTGCCCTATGCGTAGTAAGAATGATATCACAAGTTTTGAAAAGTAAGAGAATGTGATGCTTAAAATGCTTAAAGAGTAATGAATTTTTAAGCACTTAGAAGTCATGGTGTGATTCATGAAGACGGAGATAATGATGCAAATAATGGAGATGATGATGAAATAAAGTACAAAACAGGATTGCCTTTATAAATAACTTGCCTTATTACTGTACATAGTCAAGATTTGACAAGCATTTTTATTTATACCACACATCCCGTGGCTAATATAAAGCTATAACTAGTCTAGAGAGTTTTTTTGTTTGTAAAGTGACATCCCTAAAAGATCTTCCTGATCCATTGTGACGAGCTTGGAAATACTTAATGATTTGTTCATGATTGAAATTCTATAGTGATCAAAGTGCAAGTCTTTCCCTTTGTCCCTAATTTCTTCTTCTTTTGAGGTTTGATAATCTGAGTACGAATTCTCTTAAGTCCGGTCTTTAGTTCGTTACCATTAATACGTCCTTCTTCCATTTTCTCAATGCGGTGAAGAGAGAGTTTATCTAAGTAATTCAAAATATCTTCGATGATGTTTCAGATACATCTTAGTTGAACATTTTCCTATTTTAAATATCTGAGGTGGGGTAGGAGTATAAACTGAGGAAGATGGTGATACCAAATTACGAGTTTGATTTCGAGATGAATTAGATAACGTAGTTGAGGAGGAAGACGGGGAACATATTCGTTTCTTAGGTGGTAATAGCCCTTCAGGAATAAAGAAATATCGAGGATCAAATAGTAGTGATGGTGGTAATATCGGAGATGGAGTCAAAATAGCTGGTGAAGTAATAGGATCTGGTGATGAAATAGGTAATTCCTTAGCGTAAAATGCTTGTACGTCCTTCAAACAAGGATTATTGTAAAAAGATGAGAATATTGGTGGGATCATATTATCTATAGAGTTTTCCGAAGAGTTAAAAGATCTGCTTCCCGCTGAAGCTGGGAAATAATCCGGTAAGACCGAAGTATAGTTAAGAATATTCATAAAGGAAAAGAAAAAAATAAAAAGGCCCATCCAAAATATTCGGAAGTAGAGCGTATTGTGGAGAAGAATGTCGTTCTGTTAACAACCTAGTTGTAAATAACATAAGTTATTTATCGTAAAATATAGTATAATAGTTATGTATATTTACAACATGTTCTCGGAATGTAATGGCCCCGGAATACCTTTTAATGGCTAGAAAAAGAAATGTGGTTATAGTTAAGTTTTGTGAACCTTGTTCTCTATAACCATGGCGCTGATACCAATCTGTAACACCCCCATTTTTACATATAGCAGCGGAAGCTAATCTGGGGTATTACTTCATGGAAACAACAATCATAATCATAGAAAACGACCCAAAAGAGACGTTTGTTCAAAAGATACGCTATCATTCAATTCAAATCAGAGTTTTACAAAGGCAGGTCCTAAAATCTAGTTACATACAATGTGAATGATAACAGGTTTTAGCCATCTTCGAGTCCATGCCACTCCGTGCCGTATATTGCTCAATAACCTGCAATAAACATGCTAAAAAGTCAACACAAAGGTTGAGTGAAATTCTCAATGTAAGTTATGATAACAGTTTAATACAAATCTAGTGTAATAATTGTACAACAAAAATTTATGAAAATGTATTTGTAATTATCTTGGGTCACGTTATTATATACCCGTTATTTGTAATAATTGCAACGAATACAATTATCATAGTAACAGTGTATTATTGCGTTATCATCTTGTTTGGTCTGATTGGTCTTGTCTGGTCTTGTTCCTTGTCTAAGCACATTGCACTAACACAATTATCATCAAAAGTCAATTTAAAGAGCTCATAATATCAACATATTAACATCCCAAAGTCAATTTAACGACTTGAAGTCAATTTAATTGACTTGTTATTATACACTAACACATTATCCATTCCAAATTCAATTTAACGACATGAAGTAAATTTAACGACTTTGTTAGGATTTTTAATATTAACACATTAATAATCCAAAGTCTATATAAAACGACATGAAGTCAAATTTAACGACTTGTAAGGGGGGGGGGGATAGATAACTTAGACCACAATTGTAATGAAATGTCAGGATAGCATGTAATTAGTAAAACCGTTGTATTCAAAATTTATAGCAGGTAATCCCCCCTCAACGGTATTATGACAAGATTGAAAATGCAGGCTAAGAATTCCTTAAGTTCTTTTGAAAAGTCAATCACATGTGTTAAAATATAAACGATTATGTAAAAGAGTTTTTAATAAGCAAGCAAGTATCCCCCTCGCGGGTTTTATAAATACAAGTAAAATGAGGAAAGGCGAGGTTAATGAACTCCAATAATTCTTTTGAAAAGTAATTCACATCTGTTTATAAGATAAATTAGTATATAAAAGAGTTGTAACCATAGCATGTATCCCCACGCGGGTTTATAAAGGCAAGTAAATTAAGTAAAAGCGCGGCTATGAATTTTACCTGATAGTAGATGCAATAAATTTTATTAAGCGGGACGACCTTATCTACAATCTAACGGGGATATGTTATAAAGAAAATGCATAGTAAACAGCCACGTCATGCAACATGAGTAAATATGTCAAGTCTTAGGAAGATTGTACCTCTATAACTTAGTTTTTAAGAGTTATTAGTTTTGATTGAAGAGTTTGGAATTATTTGTATTCACCGGTTCGGGCCATCATAATTCATAAGCATTCAGTAAACGAATGAGGACTAGGCACTTTAAATCGTAAACCCAACAACCCAGTCAGAATGCAATACCAAGATGAAACCCCTTAATTTGAAGCTTCCTAGTATTGTGATATGATATAATCGGTTTTAAGCGGTTTTTTGATCATATCAAGGAAATGTTTAGCACGAAAGCGTTAATTAAGTTATGCCTTGTAAGGTTTAAACGAATGTTTTTTTTATACTTTTTCAAAATGTTACAATCTAGACCCTTTGATGTTTGAAAAGAGGCAAAATTATACCCAGAGTTTGCACTTTTACGAAGTTTGGTCCTTCAAGTTTAAAAGATATACCAAGTAAACCTTGCACTTTGAAAAGTGACATAATAGACCCCTATAGTTATAACTTTGATAAAATGACATATTCAGCTCCCTTATTATAAGTTTCAGAAAGTTACGATAAACCCTTGCATGGATTCATAATTATAAAACATTTCCCAAATTTGCCATGCAAGCTTATTATTAACATTTCAATAGACATTATAAGTTATAATAACTAAAAATGAAGATTTAACGTAATCTAAAGTTTATATAAAAACGACTTCGTTAAGCTAAGAAGCAAAACGGGTCAAATTAGGGTTTCAAAACGTAAACGCGCGGGTTTTAAGTTCAAATTCCTTCAATAATCAATAAAGTGGTTATTTTAACATTAGTTAAGCATGCTAGGATAGATTATAACACTATTAATATTAAAAGACATTTATTTTTAAGAAAAACAAAAAATTTAAGGGTCTCGGGTGTAAACGTGTTTTGGATCAAAACGTAAAATAGAGCAGTCATTGAGTATGAAACTTTAACAGAATAATTAAGTCATCATATGAATATTATAAGAGTGTAGAAGCAGAATTAGAACATCTAGAACCTGGGTTTGAGCTTAAAGCTTGGAAACGGGTCAAAATCGGGACTTTTAGCTTCGTACGCCCAGAATAACGACTCTCGGGCTTCTTTTCTTTATTTATTTTGCTTCACTTCTGTTCTTGGGACTTCTTATGATCTCTTAGATATCATATTGAGCAAAGGATTGCTGCCATGATGGGTTATAGAGGAAGAAGTGGGGGATGAGTTCAAATGAAGAGTTTATGGTCCTATTTATAGTTGAAATGAGTTTGGAGGCTAAGGTATCTTATGTGACCAGGAGAGGACATGTGTAAGGGATAGAGGGTGATGATGAGAAGCTATATGAGGTGTTTTTTTGGAAAAAAAAAAAAAAAAAAAAAAAAAAAGCTAAAAGTAGCTTTGAGTGTGTTGGATGGTCCCTTGTGATGTCTGCTGCTTAAACCAAGAATGAAACAAGAGACCATGTGCAAATTTTAAACTATAAATGATGAAGATATTTGTTGTAGAAGGTGTGTAAGCTGCTTAGGAAGGTGAGGTGCTTGTCATGGAGGTGCTTGTTTGCAAAAAGAAAGCTTAAAATGGGTCAAAATGAAAGAAACTAGGTTTCGGGTTCATTAGGGCTTATTTAGGGTTTTCAAGCTTGTAATTCGTGTACATTTGATCAATAATGATGGATTAATGTTTGTAAGGATTAATAACAAGAATTGATAGGTGGTTTGGGTTTAAAATGGGCGAAAACGAGTAAACGGGTCCAAAGTTCCAATTAGGGCACAATTAGGGTTTCTTGGATTCAATTTGCATATAGTTGAAGTAAAATGATGAAATGATGATTGTATATGATTGATAATGTTGTAAATTAAGTTATTACAACTTAATTTGAGTAGGTTATTAAGTTTACAATGAATAAAAACGAAGAAACGGGTCATGGTTTAGTATTTTGCTCGGGTTAGGGTTTCTGACTTTTGTATTAGGGTTGTCAGTGTAAAAATGTGTATGAAAGTTTATAAATAGAATAATTAGGTTTTACACATTGTATATTGAGTGTATTTTCTTGTACGAAAGTGGTTGGTGGGAAGAAATTTAAGTAAAACAGAGGTAAACGACTAAATTTGGATATCGTGCATTAATGACTATTTATATTGTTGCTATGATACTTGTACTTGACTTTAGGAGTTATATTTCAAATGAAATGTATATTACTTAACATATGCATCGTAGCTTGTACAATCACGTTTAGATAGAAATCTTCATGGAAATCAGGGTTTGAGGTATATGAAATGTTTAAAGCCCGTTTTGATATAACTTTGCGAATGTACAATTATAGGATAATGAATATTGTAATAAGGATATGATGATTATTGACTTGACATATTGTGATGTATTGCTGACATATATGAAGACATATTGGCCATAGTAGGTTGAGAGAGCATTGTCTACTCTAGTTTTTGTAAGTTACTTTCTATACAAAATATTGACAATGCGAGATTAATGTAATAAATCGAAAAATTTCCCCTGTACAATGGTACATAGTGAAAAAAGGTTAGATAGAAAATCTGAGCTTGTTAATCATTGATTAAGTACTTCAAGATTAGCAATTGGACTTCAAAGACAAATACTTCTACAACAACAAACCACAACAACAATTAATTATTCATTTACGGTTTCTTCTTGATTTCGTAAAATCCCATAAAAGACACTTCTTTTCTCAGTTTAAATCATAGAATTGTAAAATCCTATGAAACTAAATTAAATTCTAATACACCCAACAACAATCACTTTACCTACTTAAGTTCCTACAAAATCATTTTCACTTCATAACAAACAAATCATTCATCATGACTACTCCAATTACACCATCCACAACAGACAGTCAAATGCATAACAACATAATGACAGCTGGTTCAAAAGATCGTCCACCTTTGCTTGCAACTGGAATGATAATGCACAATGCATACACGATTTCTTGAGAACATTGACAAAAGACCAAATGTTGATCGCCCTGGATTAAAATGCATTATATAAGGGTCCATACAAACTTCGATTGTTATAAATTCCATCTGAACCTACAACAGATGATTCTCCCCCAGTTCCAGAACGAATATGCAGTTGAAAGACACTCTGAATATGTCTCTTGACAACCAAAGCTCACATCAATTGAGAAAAGGAATCAATTCGATTTGCTATTACTGGAATTGGGATGTGGAAATCTACTCAACTGTTAATGCCTTGCCAGACAACTCATGAAATTTCTGATACGTATTGAAAGACTACAGGGTTAATCTCTTAACATCAAGATGTCAAAGTACTAATTTTGTTTTGGGATTTTGCAATTCACTTCTCATATTAGAGAAATGGAGTCATACTACTCTAGATTTTATAGGATGATGAATGAAATGGTAAGAAACAACTTGACAGCTGCTACGATGCAAGTCAATGTTTAGTTTCTTCAACAACTTCAACCAGAATGGTCAAGATTTGTGATAATTGTCAAGCAAACTCATGACTTGGACACAGTATGATATCACAAGCTCTTTGACATTCTGAAACAGTATCAAAAGGAAGTTAATGAAATCCGTGCTGAGAGAATAACCAAGAATGCAAACCCATTAGCACTTGTTGCTGCTGCTCAACAATATCCATATCCTTATTATCAAGCACCAAAATCTCACAAATCATATGCACCGCCATCAAAACAGTCATCTTCCACCAGATCTTATGCATCTACCAAATACAAAGGCAAAGAGATAGCAAAAGGGATCACACCTTCATCTGAGTCAGCTTCTGAAGAAGACAGTGATCCAGAACAAGCCCAAAGAGATAAGGATATGCAGAATAACTTGGAACTCATTGCAAAGTACTTCAAAAAGATCTATAAACCTACCAACAACAACCTTATAACTTCTTTAAACTCCAGAAACAAGAATGTGGATACATCTCCAAGGTACAAGAATGATAATCAGACTAGGCAATTTGGGAATCAGAGGACAGTGACAGTTGCTGAGGCTAGGGAGACTGTAGGCAGTCAGATAGTGCACCAGACTGGGATATAGTGTTTCAATTGCAAGGAATTTAGACATTTTGCTAAGGAATGCATGAAACCAAAAAGGACAAAAGACTACACTTATCACAAAGAAAAGATGTTGTTGTGCAAACAAGCTGAGAAAGGTGTTCCATTACAAGCAGAGCAAGCTAATTGGCTAGAGGACACGGATGAAGAGATAGACGAACAAGAATTAGAAGCACATTAAAGCTATATGGCAAAGATTCAGGAGGTTTCCACTGCAGACTCAGGAACTGATACTGAGCCATTGGAAAATATTGTTCAACTCATTGTATTCATAGTTGACTCTGGATGCACAAAGCATATGACGGGAAATCTAAAGCTACTGTGCAATTTTGTTGAAAAATATCTGGGTACTGTTTGGTTTAGAAATGATCAATTTGCTCCAATTCTTAGATACGGGGATTTGTTTTAAGGAAATATCACAATCAAGAGGGTTTATTACGTCGAAGGCCTCAATCACAATCTCTTCTCGGTTGGTCAATTTTGTGATGCGGATTTGGAGGTTGCTTTATGGAAATCTACTTGTTTTGTTAGAGATCTTTAGGGAAATGATTTACTAACTGGTAATCGTAGATCTGATCTCTATATAATTTCTCTTCAAGAAATGACTTCATTAACTCCAATATGCTTCATGGCTAAAGCCTCACCAACTCAAGCATGGTTATGGCATCAAAGACTTTCTCATCTTAACTTCGACTACATCAACTTACTTTCAAAGAAGGATATCGTGATTGGTTTACCTAAGTTGAAATATGTCAAGGATCAACTATGTTCTTCTTGTGAACTGAGTAAAGCAAAAAAGAGCTCATTCAAGACAAAGGTTGTTCCAAGTTTAAAAGAATGGCTAAATTTGCTTCATATGGACTTATGTGGTCCTATGCGTGTTGAAAGCATCAATGGGAAGAAATACATTCTGGTAATTGTTGACGACTACTTCGAATATAGTTGGACTCTATTTCTAAGATCCAAGGATAAAACACCAGAAGTTCTAAACGATTTTATGAAGATGATTCAACGCAATCTTCAAGCTCAAGTGATTACTGTTCGAACTGACAAAGGCATAGAGTTCTTAAACAAGACACTCCATGCATATTTCAAAGAAGAAGGAATTGAGCATCAAAAAACTACTCCTCGAACACTTAAACAGAACGGCGTTGTCGAAAGATGAAACCGTACTCTAGTTGAGGCTTCTCGAATGATGCTTTTAGCTCCTATAAATGAATTCTGTTCTTCTGGTGAAGCTATTGAAACCGCATGCTATACTCAGAACAGATATATCATAAATCCAAATTTGAGAAGACTGTTATCACATCAGTTTGATAGGAAACTTTAATTAGACACCTTACATCTTGTCTTGCAATTGCTACTTTAACCAGAGATGGTGAAAATCTGGACAAGATGAAAGAAAAAGAGGATATGTGCATTCTGGTGGGATACTCCACTCAGTCTAAGGGATATAGAGTTTACAACAAGAGAACCCGATTAATAGTTGAATCCATACATATTAAGTTTGATGAGATCAAAAAGATGACAATGACATCTGCTGATAATAACACTTCAATGCCTCACACCCCAACGACAAAAGGCGTCAGATTATGAAAACTCTAGCCCCGCGCCCTAACTAAAAAAGACTTCTGTTCTTAACCGTACAGAACTCGGAACTCATGACCAAAATAATGAACAATCAGGTTCAAAGCTGGTTCCAAATGTTTCTCCTCCAATAGACACAAATGCTCCGTCATTACAAGACTTGGATTTTCTATTCAGTCCTTTGTTCGAAGAATACTTTACTGTAGGCAATCAAAGTTTCTCAAAGTCTTCCTCTCTCTCTGATAATTCTAATCAACAAGACACACAACCTACAACAAATATTCAACCTACAACAGAACCGACAACTCCAACAAATGTCAATGCTGAAGGAAAACGTATACTAATAAGCAGTAGGATACCAGTTCCAACAAGATAAATTCATAAATTCCTTTCTGTACACCAGTACGAAGAAGTTTCTATAAGTCTTCTCTAGGAACCTTGATTATCTCAAATTATTCATACCTTATAAGACACAACAATTTCCGAATACCGATGGACCAAAGATCACCCATTAGAACAAGTTCATAGAAATCCATCCAAGCTAGTGCAAACAAGATGACAACTTGCAACAGATCCTGAAATGTGTATGTTCGCGCTCACCGTGAGTACTGCTGAACCAAAAACATTAAGGATGCAATTCCTGATTTCGCATGGAGTGAGGCAATTCAAGATAAGCCTTCATCAATTGACAGGATACATGTCTGGAAACTCATCGCAAACCATTTGGCAAGAAAGTTCATTCAAAGACTAAGTAGTTATGGAAGAACAAAAAGGATGAAGATCAAACTGTAATTCTCAATAAAGCACGACTTGTAGCTAAGGGGTATGCATAGGAAGAGGGTATTGATTTTGAGGAATCTTTTCCTCTAGTTGCTCGCTTGGAAGCTGTTCGGCTTTTCGTCGCCTACGCAACACATAAATCTTTTCCAATCTACCATATGGACGTGAAAATGGCATTTCTTAATGGTCCACTGAAGGAGGAGGTTTATGTTTCTCAACCAGATGGATTCGTTGATCCTGATCATCCAGAAAAAGTTTTTCCGTCTATGGAATTCTCTTTATGGATTGGAGCAAGCATCCAAGAGGCATGGTATGATGAACTCTCAAAATTTAATTATGTCCAAAGGTTTACTAAAAGGTACTATAGCCCTATCGTTTATGTAAGATACGGGGAGGTCATTCTACTTGTGCAAATCTACATCGATGACATAATTTTCGAGTCTACAAACCCTAAATATTCAAAAAAGTTTGAAAAACAAATGCACAGTAGATTTAAGATGTCCTTAATGGGGGAAATGAAATTCTTTTTAGGACTTTAGATCCACCAATCCCTACGAGGTATCTTTATCAACCAGGCCAAGTACGCTTTATAAATACTCAAAAAGCATGGTATGGATAAATGTGATAACATTGGTACACCATTGGCTACTAAACCTAAACTGGATGCAGACTTGAGTGGAAAAACCGTTTACCAAACAAACTACTGTATTATGATCAGGTCACTCATGTATCTGACATCTAGTAGACCAGACTTAGTACAAGCAGTATGTTATTGTGCACATTATCAAGCAAGACTAACAGAAAAGCACCTCAAAGAGGTTAAAAGGATGTTTAGATACTTAAAGGGTACCATAAATATGGGACTCTACCCAAAGGATTCTGGCTTTGAACTAACCGCATTTTTAGATGCTGATCATGCTGGATGCATTGATACTCGCAAAAGCACGTCTCAAGGAATACAGTTCCTAGGTGATAAGTTATTCAGCTGGATGTCAAAGAAGCAGAACTACACTGCAATGTCATCAGCAGAAGCAGAGTACGTGGCATTATCTGCAAGTTGTGCTTAAGTAATGTGGATGAGGATACAGCTTAAGGATTGTAGCTTTAATTACAACAAAATACCGTTGTACTACGACTCTCAGTCAGCCATAGCAATCTCATGCAACCCTGTGCAGCACTTTCGTACCAAGCATATCCATACTCGATACCACTTTATATAGGAACAGGTTGAACGTGGTATAATTGAATTGTACTTTGTCATAACTGAATACCAATTAGCTGACATGTTTACTAAAGCCTTACCCGAAGATAGGTTTCAATATCTTGTTAGACGAATTAGTATGAGATGTTTGACTCCAGTAGAACTGGAGGTTCTGGCAAATGAATCTGCTTGATATTTCATCAAACATCGACTTGTAAATATTTTTGAGAAAAGCAAAATACAAAAATATAAGACCTATAAAATCAAATACAAAAATATAAAATTTCAAAAAGAAAATACAAAATCAGAAAATTAAAAAATTCCAAAAAGAATTTTCTCGACATGTCTCTTGGAATTGATAACATTTACGTACCTAGAAATGTCGATTAATATTGTCATGGGTATGTAAATGAAGTTCGAGCAAGAGTTCAAAAGTTTCAAAACATGTCATTTCTAATTTTTCTTTATGGCTTATGTGCAAATCAGTACATAACCCGGACTTCAAATAAAGGAAAATTTATCTATAAAGATAACTTATCCCACCAACGAGAAAATCATCTTTTCTCAGTCTTGAGCGGTTCTTACAAGACATTCAAAGTTTTGAGCTCAAAAAAAGGTTAGTGTACGCATAAGTGCACTTACACTTAGAGTTAGAAGAGAAGTCTTCTAACATGTGTTTTTCAAAGAGTTGAACACAATTTTTCAAGAATTTATCAATGACAATTCAAAATCTTTTAAAATTATGTGTTTAACACTCCAATCCTCACAAAGCTTTCAAAGATGACAATATTACAATTGGTTCTATTTTTGAGGGGGAGTTTTTAGAAAACTAAAGTTTTAACGTTTTTGGATACATCATCTCACGACAATTCTTATGTATTCAAAACATTATAAAAATTCTCTTAATAAAAAATCAATAATAATACTACTCAATAGTATGATTGTTATAAGATGATCAAGTGTTTGAGCATAATTTTTCAAGAATTCTTCAATGACATTCATAATCTTTTAAAATTGTGTGCTCAACACTGCCTCTACCTCAATTTTATATCTATTTTACAACTCGATATCATCTTTTTTTGATGTCAAAAATATGTAAAATTGAGGGGGAGCAAGAAGAAAATATTCCACATAATTCATGCAGAAACAGTTTTCTCCCCTTGAATTTTCAAGACAAATTTTAATCACTTGGTATTTCAAAACTAAGTGACTTAGTGTTTAAAATAAGGGGAGAATTGTGATTAAAATGTAATCTAGAAAATAATAAATGATCTAATCGACTCAAAGCGCTTTATACTGTTACCTACATGTGCAATACACTTTTGTTTATCGATGCACATGTGAAGGGGGAGCTTTTTAAATGATGAAACTTTCGAAGTGTCAAATGTTTTCAAACACTTTGAATGATTTTTAATCAAGGTTTTATGGTTACGATCAAATACCCAACAACCTATTAATTTCACGACGTTTCTGAAGTCATAAGGTGGTTAGGTTAGGTATTAGTCCTATGATCCAACTAGAATCAGAGGGATCTACCCAAGGACACTCCATAGTTAGAAATAGCAGTCCTTAGGTATGATTGGAGATGAATGAGTATAAGGGAATAATGCAGACTAAGACATGAGTTAACACTGGAACAATCACAACAAGGTGTTAGTAATGACGTCTTGGTAAGCATTGAAGGGGTTGAAGAATTAAAAAGAAATATATGGATAAAGGGTGAAAAGAAAGAAGCCCTCCACACAACTTAGGCAGAAACTAGGTCAATACATATGCTATCATTTTTCACAAAGTTGAATTCCGGTATTGAAGACAAGATATCATGGACCCAGTGATGCACTGCACAGCCCTTCCCAGCCATTCAAGTTTCTCTTAAAAGATACTTGTCTCATTTGTCACAGAGATACACACGACTTCTATTGACTTTCTCACTCCGAGTTAGTTGATATTAAAAAGGTGGCAGTCAGCTCCAGCCTCCGATTACTGAAACCAAAACGCATTAATCGAGTCTAGAGCCAAGAGATCAAATAAATAAATCTCATTAGGACAAATTCAATGACTAACACTTGTTGAACACCATTAAGTTCACAAGCTATTAACAAGAGTCCTACGCATTATCCTTGTGATTCTGCTAGAACATTTGAGTGATATTATTTAGTATTTACAGTGACGATGGAAATCCTTTTAATGTCATCATCAAACAGCACTGCAGTAGGTGACTTACGAGATTCTATATGAATCAAACTTGTGACAATTGGATATCAATTTTGATACAGTATATGAATTGACGACTCAATCAGTAAGATAGTAACTAACTGATTCACTTATATCGTGATATCTGCTTTGAGACGTTCCGGTATTGAGAACGAGCAAACATGGTGAATCTAATACATATGTGTTAGAGAATAGTAACTAACTGATTCACTCATATCGTGCTGTCAGCATCTCTAGCTATTTCCCATTCTCCAGGCAAATGATAGTTCATGAATTCCTTCCTAACATAGTAAGGGGTTTGGGCACCTATACCATCTAAGCTAGGTCGTGGTTTGTATGACACTCTTTTACTTAACGTGGTCCAATAGGGTGTTTCCTCTTCTCCTAGATCAATTTCCTTTACTCCAAATATTGACCTAGTGATTTCTTCTCTGTCTGCTATTTTGGGTTTTCTACAATCTATCAATGCGTTAGCGGTGGCTAGGAATCCTCTTCCTAATAGTAAAGGGGTTTCGGGGTCTTTCTTGATGTCAATTACGTAAAAGTCGTTTAAGAGTTTTAGTTTTTCTATGTGAACTTCTACGTCCCTAACAATTCCAACGGGATAGGATTTGGTTCTGTCTGCCAATCCGAAAACATGGTCAGTCTCTTCTAATAGTCTGATTTTAAGCTTTTTGAAGAGGTACAATGGAATTATGTTCACGCATAATCCTAAATCGGCTAAGGTATCAAAAGGCTTTGAGTCCCCTAATTTGCAAGGTAGAGTGAATAACCTGAGGTCTTCCATTTTTGCAGGCATTTCGCCTTGGATAAATGCGGATCCATTCTTGCCAAGCTCTAAACTCTCCACGTATTTATCCAGTATTGCATTGTATATTGGAGCACGAGCTAAAACTTTAAGAACTGGTAAGTTGAGATGTAAATCCTTAAATTCATCTTCTATAGTCTGTTTTGGTTCTTCCGATTGTTGAGTTCCAATTTCCATGACCGTTTGCAGCTGGTCCCTTTGAGAATGGTTTGTTTCTTTGGAACACATTTTGATAGCATTGTTGAATTGAGCGGATGAGATGAGCACTGGGGATTTTTTGTTAAATAAGAATGAGCAGACAAAACTGGAGAGGTGGGGTTAACATTCAGATTTAGGTTCTTAACCGTTTCACTCGGGAGTGCTCCCATTATTCGATCAGTGATGGCTTCAAAACTGTGTCAATTTTATTAGTCATCTCGCCTTGTTGTTGTTTAAAATCGGCTTCAAATTTAGACAATCTAGCGTCTTGAGATGCCATAAAGTTAGACACCAATCCTTCAAGATTCGATTGATTATTACTTCTTTGAGAATTGCTGTTGAAGGAGCAGTTCAGAAAAGAACCGTTGGGCTAAAACCGATTAGGTGGGTTTGAAAAATTATTTTGAAAATTTTGGGGTTGTTTTCACCTAAGGATTTGGTGACTTTTCCATGACGGATTATAGGTGTCACCAAGGTTGTTTTGCCTGGGCTTGAAAGTGTACCACTTACCTCCCGCTTCGTCAGTACATGAAGATGCGTAATCAACAAAAGCTTGCTAGGGATTTTCCATGAAATATTGAGTGTCGTGGGGACCACTGCAGATATCACATGAAGAAGTGATTTTGTTTACTTAAACAGATTGCTTAGGAGCAAGATGAGCTTCCATCAAGCGTTGGACTTGATTTTTGAGCTCGACGAGATGGCGGTCGGATTTACTTGGGACATCTTGAGGCAAAGAGATTGCCTTGACCGGTTTAGCAAAGTCCCTTGGGTTATTCCAATTCTCGTTGTCTAGAGGGCTAGGTTCTTTGATAGTGCCCAGGATTCTTTAGAGTTTTTGTCATGAAGCTTACCACCGGCCGATTGATCGATGGTTCGTCTTATGGCGAGATTGACGTGGTCATAAAAGATTTGGACTTAGAGCGAAAGGTCGATGCCATAATGAGGGACTTTTAGAGTAAGTCCTTAAAACGAGTCCATTCTTTAGAAAGAGACTATCCTTGATGTTGTTGGAACATCAGGATGTCATTACGGAGTTTTGCGGTCCTTCTTGGTGGAAATAACTGAGCAAGGAAACGGGTAGTAAGATCCTCCCATGTGGAGATAGATCCTGTTGGAAGACGTTCAATCCAGTTGCTAGCTTGATCGCGAAGGGAAAATTAAAATAAACATAGGCGCGTTCTTTCTCTATTTGCAACATCAAGGTCAAATGAGTCCACTTGTTTTAAAAAATCCTTAAGATGTTGGTTTGGATCCTCGGACCGAAGTCCGTGGAAAGAGCATCCGTTTTGCACCAACCAGATGGTATCTGATCGCAGAGGCACCACATTGTTCCCTACGAGGTGCTCAATGGTGTTTTGATAGGTCTCATGGCTAGGTTTAGAGTAATCTCCAAGAGTGCGGATAACATTTTCGTTTTCCATGGAGGTCAACAAAAATGAGTTACGAACAGATAACACAAAGAAAAGATAGACTACAAGAAAGCTAATATAATGAAAATAAAATTCTCAATTGGTAGGAATCAAGCGAGTAGACCTAAGTTAAACAATGATCGAAACCTAACTATTCCCCACGTAGCGGCACAAAAAAGTTGATGCGGTCGTCGTAATATTTCAACAAGAAGTTTTACAACTCCCTAGGCAGGACACCTAACTATTGTAGTGTAGTAAGGTAAGACTCGGGGGTTGTTATTTTTCTCTAGGGGAATAGGTTCAGAAGGCTCGAACAGAATCTAACAAAGGTCTAAGGAGTTGAGAGAATGTTCTTTTTGTATTTTTATATTTTTATGAAAATAGGTAAATATCATAGTTTGAGAGGTTGGTTGGTTTTAGCTAATTAAACTAATTATAAATCTAAACTACTTTGGTGATAAATATATGGTAAACAAACGTATTTACTTAATCATGCATTACTCCTTATTATGTTTCTCTAGATTATGTTGCTTTGTCACTCTTGTGATGATCTGTGTAAGTATTTCCTAAGTCATGAATGAATTACACGAACCCGCCGTCTATGTAATATTCCATTAAGGCAACGCACAAGTAAGGTAGTATGAAGACTATTACAAGGCCCCTAAGAGTACATTGCATGCATTTAAAACACTTAAGAAGGATCAATCATAGTAGGGGTAAGGTAGTATGAATATTGTTACCGGTGGTATCCTTTCTACACACTCGCGTTTCCCTAGACGTCTATGCCAATTTAATATCTTATGGCTAGTTTTCTAAAGCCTAACGCGCACATCATCACAAGAAGAAACATAATAAAGATCTACATAATACGTTTCATGCAATCATAAGTAAATACTAATGGATCTAGCCAAATATATTATAAGGAAGTAAAGAACATAAATCAATCAAACAACACATAGACATATTGAATGATAAAAGATAAAGGATCTCACTTGATTAGAACATGAGTTAATGGAAGATACAAGAGGGTTTTGACACCCTAAAAACTGTGGCTATATAAAGAAAACGAAGTCGCGACGGCATCGCAAGGTTTCTGACTCCGTCGCCTTGCTGAATCTTCTAGGGTTTCATTTGACGCGGCTACATTTTGACGTCGTCGTGAGGGTCTTGACACTGTCGCTTGTAAGATATGACGGCGTCACAAGGATTTGCGACGCCGTCTCCAGGCACTGTACAAAATTCTTCAAGAGACTTTGCTGTAGAGTCGTAGTCTTGTACGTTTCTTCTCCAATTGAGTCCAAGTCATGTGTATTTCCTCTAGAAGCCATCCAAATGCTAAAAACATAAAAAAACAATTAAGTACATAATCTAGGAATATTTGCATGATTTAGGGGTTAAATGACCTCGAAAAAATGTATAAAATAACACCTCATCATATAAGAATACAAAATGAAGAGTTTCTCTCTCATCAATTATTAGACCAATGAAATTCCACATTTATTTCATCTTCCCTATTTTTCTTTTCACATAGTTGTCTTTCATTTCCATGTACCTTTCTTGCCGGAAAAATTTAACATAGGAGAGGTGACTTTTGAGCTAGAAACGTTTCCCCAAAAGTTTCCTAAATAATGATCGGCGTACCCCAATTGAAGAAACGTTTCCACTTTTCTCGAGGACGTTTCCCAGGAGTTTCCTAGTGTTTCCTCGCGTTTTCGCATTTCTTGGCATTTCGGGTATGAGATACGGCATCCCGGCGACATTTTCGTGCATCCTAGGTAACTAATATCTTGAATGTGTCTCACATTAATTGCAAGATATGTATTTACTCCACTACAAACATTGTAACACCCCCATAAAAATCACAACGCAACGGAATACCACTTTGGGGTGCTACTTCATAGTATAAAGTACAAGTTACAGAAAACGACCTTAAAAGAGACGTTTAATAAAATGTCACATTCGATTAAAATTTTCAGAGTAAATTCAGGTCCCAATAATTTGCTTTTAACAAAAATTACAAGAGTTCAAACATGACTCATTTGTATATTTAAAGAAAACAATCATCGAATGTGAAGAAAACCAAGTCCTTAAAGTTTTGATATCCACGCGACTCGAATGCTCCCAATGCACAGCTAGCAATATAATAACCTGAGAAAATACATGCAAAAACGTCAACAATAATGTTGGTGAATTCATAGGTTTAAGTAAAAGCAGTGTTGAAATAATTCAAGTAATATTTCTGAAAGAAAAGTAGCGTTACAACATTTCAAAGAACTATTTTTGAAATTCAAGTAGGGATTCAATAAATCAAGTAATGTTTAGTAATGGACCACAAGGTTTAAGATCAGCCAGCGACAGTGCAACGAATGCAATGTTAAGTAAATGAATTAATATATTATCACATTAAGCTCATGCCACTGAAATGTTAACCAAGCATATAAAATATGCATATAATTTGCCCCTCAATAAGGTAATATTTCAATATACCTTAAGAAATTCTTAATAAAAAATGTCCTTTAGGGGTGATCGCGCCATGGATATCACAACCCCAGACAGGGCAGTCACGGCCCAATAGATCTACTTAATGTACTAGCGCTTACCCATCATAGGTAATTAACAGTGCATGAAATTCGGGGCCTTTTTGCAATAGGTACTCATGCAGATAAACTCATAATCGGGTCAAGCATACCCTTCAAGCACTTGTGTCCAATTTAAAACAAGTAATATGTTCAAAACTCTCAGTTTTGTAAACAGATATTCAATGATCCCAAATCGTGCAGTAAGAAAATCAAGCTTTAATAATTCAGTGGTAAACAACCATGTATTAGAAATCATGTGTAAAGCAAGTAAAATCTTTTGGAAAAGCATTCATGTAACGCTTATGAAATTGGAATCAATAATTTTTGCTTAGTAAAACAAGCATGTATTCTCACCTCGAAGATAGTTATGAAACTCATTAAAGAAGAAAAGATGGGGCTATGAACTCACCGTAAGTGGATGATCGAAGGGAAACCAACAATGAGAAGATGACTCCAAATATTAGTCGAGACCTATAAAGCAAGTCATGACTTAGAATGATATATGATATCATTATAATAGAATAGTTATACAATACTAGTTAAAGAATTCGAAACATAAACAATATTGCACCAAGACTAAACCAAAGTGTTTTTAAGAAGTATAATGATGTCTAAACTGGGGTCAAACTAAAATAAACATCTACTAAGTCTCATCCCTTAATTCCTATCTCAATTGGATGTGGTCACACTTTTCATTTTTCCAATCCTAGACGTAAAAGTCAATTTTCTTATTTTAGTCATTTTCAAGAGAGCATAAATCCTAAACCGTAAAAGATATAGACATGAGGCTTTAACCCCTGGAAAGGTATTGAAGTCTACTTTCCAGAAAATTAAGCCTCAAACTATAAATGTTTACCAATTTTTAGAAAAAGGACAATTTACTATCGCTAACTCAAAACAGAAAACTACCGTTTGCAGAATTTAGCCATGATCACCGGACCATATCTCTCATTCTATAAAATATATAAATGTGAGGTTTTCACCCCTGGAAAACCAAATGAATCTAGTTTTCAAAACATTAATCCAATCATTCAACTCATTTACCAATCAACGGGAAATCAACTTTTACTAACCGAAGGTCAAACCTGATTTTTAATTGAATTTCTTGGTTTTGCCGTTTTAGTCATAAATCCTAAACTAAAATAGCAATGAATGTGAGGCCAAGTTCTGGAGCTTCTATAAGATGTCTAGCATTGACCCAAGCTTTAAAACCTAAACTTTTAGTTCAAAAACCCTGACATTAACATGCTTTCTAATCGAAGGTCCAGAATTGACCCATGTTCGTATTTTGACCATATCTCCCTCATACGGAGGAATTGGTTGAGCATCCAACTATCTCATGATGCCAAGACCTATATCTATTCACCCATAAAATTATCTCACAGGCTCCAGGCCAAAATTTTGGAGAACAAGCTCCGTTCACCTGCTGTCCCAAAACAGCCCGCAAAATCCTATTCTAAATCAACCAATAACACATCTAAATCTTCAATTGAGCCATCACAAGGCCAAGATACTTCAATGCAATCTATCCCATAACCATTATACCTCACATACACTAACTTACCAAGATCAATTGAAAAAAATTTACTTGTATGATCATAAAAGTAAAAATCAATAACATGCACTCACTAGAAAATTAAAACAACAAGTTAGGGTTTTAAGAGAGTACTTTTAACTTACAATGGGATGGTTTAAAAGGATCAAACACAACCCTAGATGGGTTATGTTTGGCTGCCGAAATCCAAACACCAAACCCAAAAACCTTAACTTGATTATCTTGCCTCAATCTTGATCACAATCACTCCTAATTCAACCCTTGATAATCCTAGAGCCCTTAATCAATTAAAAACCCTAAATCTTGATGATCTTCAAAATCTTTATTTTCTTTAAAACACTTGCATGTTGGTTTTTGTGGATGAGAGATGGTTAGGGTTTGTTGTAGTAGTGATTTAAGGTTGAATGGAGGAGATTTGGTGGGGATTTAAGATTGATGATGGTGGTTTTGGGTTGGTTTGTGTCGAACCAAATAGAAGAGCAGGAAGGGGTTATAATTTTTATTTTTTTTGTTTTTGAAACTGTGTGTGTGTGTGTTTGGAGATATAAGAGGGAGGTATTAGTTACAAAAAAAATAAAAATAAAGGGGGTGTGTGTTTTGGTTCGGTTGATGCCAGGAAAAAAAAGAGTGGGCTTTGGTCCATTCTTACTTAATTAACATTAGTTATTAACCTTGGGCCCAAAAACCTTTCCTAGCCTGATACTTTTTCCTAAAACACGATTTTCGTCTAGGTGCAATATAAAACACGAGAAAAATGAAAAATACAAAAATAAAAATAATTTGGCACTCAAGGCCCGTGTACGAAGTCATTGGTTTCTCGATTGATAAAAACGGATAATTTAAATTGTAAGATTCGCGAGGGTTTTAAAATTAACGATTTTAATAAAAATCGATTAAGAAAGTGAAATGAATGATTAAAATTTAAGATTTATTTATAAATTTAAATTAAGTAGTGACCTTAATTACGGGTTTTACAAACATTCTCTTAGATATTATAGAATTAAGGTTTCCTAAAGCATATTGTTTACATATGCTGAGCATTTAACAGGTGGTGAGGAATGTATTGAATGCTTCTTCTTTAGGTGAGGGATATACTCTTGTTTAGAAAACCATGTTGACAAGTGTTTCACCTTTTTACCAACTCTAAAAAGTGCTGACTTCCATTAAGACTTGTTTAATCTCTTTTGCTTATGGAAAATTTCCACCTTTGCTTTTGGAGATCCCCTTGCCTTTGCTGTATATATACTTGAGGAGATCACACATCAATGAATGAGGTATTGGTAAAGCTTACTGAACTAAACACCTTTTTTGGACACGTCGTTCAGACGCTGAACCGTATTGACATTAAAGTGAGACTCTATGTCCTCAACTCAGAATGAGTTTTGCCAAGTTTCTACTAAGCGACTATGTTATACTTAGGTTATTTTATCTTCAAATCTATCAAGAAACTATTGATTGACCAATACAAATGATCACATCTTATATTTTATTTTTAACAATCCTGACTATCTCCATTAATGGATCTAGCATAAGGTTTTTAGGTAAAAAAGTCAAAACCCTTTTCCCCTACTTTGGCGAATTTTTGGGCGATCATCTTATTAAATCGTCTTAGGGTTTTTTGATCATTAATATTCTGACTGCTATTACTATATCTAGTGATCTTAAAATTGATGGTCGACCTGTTCATGTTCTTGTGTTTCCGATTCTAAACCCTAGCTAGCTAGGGTCTCATTATTGAAGATTAGACATTCTCTTCTTGTTTGTATTATTGGTTGTTTGGGTTGATTACATTAGGAATGGAGCAAGGGTTTCTGAGTCAGAAGGGTAGAGGGGTTGGGAGAGGTGTGAAAGAGAAGCATGATTCGATGAATACCTGTTCAGGTATTGGTTTGTCTATGGAATCTAATGATACTTGATGACATCAAATAACGTCACTTTTATAGCATCATTTATTCCATGTAAATAACCCATCTTATATAATTATTGCAAGAATTGTTACTTAATCATTTGTATTTAAGATTTGTAGTAATTATGGAGTACTTGGTTAAGATTAATAGAAAGGCACGCATTCTGGAGCTTAAACGAAGACATTTGAAGAAACTGGTTCTAACATCCTATACGCCGTATCCATCAAGGAAGATACGGCTTATTTGTGACTGCACTTCACAAGAACCCATGAAGATATAAAGTCCAATACGCCGTATCTAGGAGAAATCTATACGTCGTATTCAATATAAAGTAATAAAATATTTTGGAAGATATCGAACGTGGTCCCTACTCCAAGAAACCCCCGATACGCTCTATCCATCTCTCTCGATAGGCCGTATCGACCAAATTCCAGACAGTATAATGAGAAAACCTAAAAATGGGTTTTTAGTATGCTTGATCATATTTTTGATGCTTTTAACCACTAAGTCTAATTTTTAAAAGATTTATGAAGCCATGAAGGACCTGTAAAGTTGTCCAATCGATGGGAAAACTCTTGTAATCTCTACACTCCACTATACGCGTTCGGTTAGCATTATGTTTAATCTTTCATCTATGAGTTCGTGTATTGTTACAAGGATTATCGGCTAATACCTTTAGGTATTAGCCATGTTTATGATAATATAATATTTTGATTTGTCTTTATATCGATTGTTCCTTATTCGTTGTATGTTGATTATGTTTATCACTTCATACCCGTTATGTGCTTAATTATGTGTTTTACCTATCATTCAACTGGGTCTAGTCCTATATATTTAATGCGCTGCAACTTCAGTATTGTTTGAACGTAGGCTAAGAGTCCGGGATAGAAACATATAACGCTTATTCATATAGCTATGCTAATAGGATCACCAATATAAAGTCATGTTTCGATCTATGGTTAAGTGGATAGGTAGACTAAGCCAGTGACTTAGGATTACACATAACGTCCTATTTTCATAGGTAGTTAGGTGGGCGTGGACTACTAGTATATGAATTTCCATTAAGCAGTAAGTTGGTAAAGCCTCCATGAGATAGGATTCAATATAACCACCAATATAGTTTTGTAGATAGATTATAATCAACGGTGTGAGCTTTATGTAGGTTTAGGTTAGTTGTGACAGGATTAACTAGCGACAAACCTCAAGTCTAGGGAGAAGATCCATCTAACTTTGGAATGATATACCACCAACGAATTAATACAATCATTGCACGAATAGATAAGCAAGGCATATTATTAGATTAAACTGGCTAATACGTTTTCCTCACATTTGACCGCTTCTCAATCTTTCGTTAATCACTTATGTGCGTTATTCGTCATCACCTTAGGATAATTAGAACTAAACTCGTACTAGTCTCTCAGGATGAAAACCTGATTCGTTGATAGTATATATATAAAATATATAAGAATCAAATCAATAATAAAAAGATTCCGGAAGAGATAAAAAAATACCAGTAGAATTTAAGAGTTAACTACCACTCTAGATGATCAACACCCTACTAACGAACGAAGCTACATGTGATCGTTTACACTGCCCGTATAGTGTTGTTTTTTAGGTATAGTTGGCTAAATTAAAATGTAAAACTTGTATAATAAATACATAACCTACGCACAAAGACGCACAAGTTTTATGACGCTGCTTCCTACGGGGATTGTGATTGATTAATTTCTTGTTTTTATTGGTATTATTAATATAAAATAAGTTTGTTTTTCACTATCTGCTGATATTTTCTACAATCATATACTGAATACACTATATCATTTCTTTATGAATACGGCCATGTTTCAACATCAAACACTCGCTACGGCATATCCAGTTTACGAATCTGACGTATCGATATTCTGATACATCAGCATTAATTTAGTTAGCTTCTGTTTAGGTTTTTCTAGAAATAGTTTTCCTTGATTATGAATATTTAGGTACCGTTTTATAAGGTGCCTTCCTTACCCGTTCAATTACACTAAAAGTAGGTTGACTATTGAAGAAATGTTGGCTAAATTCATTGATGAAGGTAAACATAAACATAAGGATATGGAAATATTCATTAAAGAATTTAGAACCACCAATGAGATTTTGTTAAAAGAACGAAACAACTTATTGATTGAACTAAAAATCAAGGTAAACGAATTGTAAAAGGTTATGGGTAATGTTTTGATTTCGAGAAACGAAGTCAAAGGACTGACAATTAGGGGAGACAAGATGACGTCTAAAGCCACCCCTAGCAAAGAAGTTAATGAAACTGGAATCAACAAGAACGAACCTCCTAGATTTGAACAAGATGTGCAGGAAATGCCGCATGATGATGGTTTGAAAAATAAATCTTCAAGTATTCGTGAAAGGACTACTCAACCATTGGTAAAACCACAACAATCATCTATTCATTTCCCAAACCGGGTGAGAAAAGAAAAAGCAGAAGCACTGCAACAAAATTTTTTGGAGAATCTAAAACAACTCGATATTAGTATTCCGTTTATCGAAGCCCTACTGCAAATACCAAAATACGCTAAATATCTGAAGAGTTTACTGACGAATAAATATAGACTTGAAGAAGCTTATACGAAGACAATGAATGAAAGGTGCTCAGCTATCTTGCTCAACAAACTGCCATTAAAAGAAAAAGACCCCAGGAGTTTCACTATCCCCTGTCAAGTATTGGAGAAACATAAGGAAGCAGAAGACTTGGCGGCAGATCACTTATCTAGGTTTAAGAATCCACATATGGAGGTGTTAACTGAGAGGGAAATTGCTGATAAATTCTCCGACGAGCATTTAATGGTGCTAAATCCAAGTTTAATAACGATGAACCATGGTATGCAGTTTTCGTTAATTATATTGCTGGAAAGGTTGTTCCCCCAAATTAGACCTTTGAAAAAAGAAAGAGTTTTTTTTCGCAAGTCAAGACTTACTTCTTGGAAGAACCTTATGCATTTAAACTGTGCGCGGATAATATAATGAGAAGATGTGTGGCTGGAAGTGAAACCCTCTAAATTCTGGCGCATTATCATTCGGGACCTACTGGTGGGCATCATAGTGCTAATGTTACCGCAAAGAAGGTTAACGAATCCAAATTTTATTGGCCTAGTGTCTTTAAGGATGCTAATGAGTACGTAAGACGATGTGATGGATGTCAAAGATCGTGGAACATATCTTTAAGGAACAAAATGCCTCAAAATAACATTCAGGTATGCGAAGTCTTTGATGTTTGGGGATTATATTTTATGGGACCATTTCCCTAATCTAGAGGTAATAAATACATATTAGTAGCTATAGATTATGTATCCAAATGGGTAGAAGCCCAAGCATTACATACGAATGATGCGCGTGTAGTGGTTAAGTTTTTAAGAAATTTATTTGCTAGGTTTGGAGTTCCTAAAGCTTTGATTAGTGATAGAGGGACACATTTTTGTATATCCCAACTTGAAAAAGGTTTACAAAAATATGGCGTGACTCACAAATTATCCACGACGTATCACCCTCAATCTAATGGACAAACTGAAGTTACTAATAGGGCTATTAAGAGTATCTTAGAGAGATTGGTGAGGTACAACCCTAACAATTGGTTGGAAAAACTTAACGATGCATTGTGTGCATTTAGGACGGCCCACAAAACACCGACGAGGTGTACACCTTTCAGACTAGTTTATGGGAAGGCATGCCATTTACCCGTTGAGATTAAGCATAAGGCACACTGGGCATTAAAATAATGCAATATAGATTTAATGCTTGCTAGCGAAATTCGTCTTATGCAGCTTTATGAGTTAGCCAAATTGAGAGATGAGGCTTATGAGAATACTAGAATTTACAAAGAATGGACCATGAAATGGCATGATTCTAGACTTCATGGTGATAAAGATTTTAAGGTAGGCGACAAAGTGCTACTTTATAATTCTCATCTGAAGATGTACCCTAGAAAACTTAAGTCGAAATAGAGCGGTCCAATTGTTAATACGATATATCCATATGGGGCTGTATAAATCATTGACAAGAACGGGTTTAACTTCAAAGTCAATGGACAACAATTGAAGAAATATTATGAAGGTAACATTGATAGAGAGGACGATGAAGTTATAAAGTTCGTGAATAGTGTAATGTGAGGCTGAAGGGAGTCTAACTTAAAGACTCTCACAAAAACAAAAGTGCTTCCCGAGAGACAACCCGGAATGTATTTTCTTATTTAGTATCAAGTCTGTCTTCCCAGGTTATCAATACAGTGTATCCAGATCCGTTGGATACGGCATATCGACCTAACCTGGACGTTATCCCTTTAATTTCTTGCATTTATTAACTTTATTATCAATACGGCGTATTCATACCATGATATGACGTATTTAACTTCTGACCAGTACTTAGAATTTTTCTTACAGGACTCAATACGGCGTATCCTAAAACATGGATATGGCGTATCATTTCCTGTACAGTTTTTCATTTTTTATTTTTTATTTCTAACCGTAGGATACCCGAGATAGAATTACATGGTTTTCTTATATTTTGAACAGGACCTCGCTGGAAAGAAATCGACAATGTGGGTGGGGTATCCATAATCTGGAATCCTATGTGTGTTATAGTCATGCTGGAATTCAGATGCATTTACAACACACATTCTTACTCATATACTCAACATGGAGAATCATACAAAGCAAATATCAGGGGAGTTCCTCTTTCTAATTCTTTTATTTCCCGTTTTTAATGTTATTTTTATACAACGAGGACGTTGTATAATTTAAGTGGGGGATGGGAATTAGAACGTTACTTGTCCTATTTTTCACATTAAAATGTTTAAATTATGCTCAAATTTTAAAAAAAAATCAAGCATACTTTTGTGAAATTACTAGTTACATAACCTGCACACATAACCCTTATTAGATTTTGTAAGGATTTAGCCTTATCCGTTTCCGAATGTTTACCCAAATTCCACAAAAATATGAGTGTGCCGGTGATGTTGTAGACTTTAGAACTTGGCTTGGTATATCTATTCGAGACCAAAATAATGAGTAATATGGATTTAGATGGAGTAACTTGTTTAAATTGGTAAATTTCTAGGATTACACCCAAAAAGCCTTTATATATTGTTTTATTAACCAACTACAGTAGTTAGTTAACCCCTATATAAACCATTTGTTTACTCTCATTTTAAGAATAAGATACCTTAGAAAAACCTGTAGAGCCAATCATTTAGGATAACACCAACTATCTGTTTCGTTACACCTTTACACCTTAGCCTACCCTGATAGATTAAATCCATTTATCAGTTGCTAGTTGCTTAAAAGTGTAAAGTGTGTATTTCCTATGTCTTGTGTCATTTTCTATCTCTGGTATGGTTAGAAATTTGCACATTGCAATGGGAATGTAAAAAGTAGTCAAAACTCATGTATTTTTGCTACCATCATAATTATTGGTAAGTTTTCAAATATGAAGAATATGGAAGAAATTATCCGGATTTAATCATGATCGTGAAGATGAGATAATTACACCGAGATTATAGTATGGTTTAAAAAAAATATTGAAAAAATTAGATAAATTGCAACAAAAATGAGGAGGATAGTTTGAAGTTAGTGGTTCGTTAAAGCATAAACCGATGGTATTATTTGAAGGCTGATTTATTCGTTGATGGATGGTTATAAATCAACGATGTAAAGTTTTGTATAAAGTGGTAGATATCGCCACTTGTCTTTGTAAAAGTATGTAAAGTATGGGATGATTGGGAGTTGACCGTTACGGGAACGCCAACTTAGGTTGTTGTTTTTGATCTATGATCAAGACGTTTGTGTATATAGTTGTGTCTTTATCATGGTAACGGTCGGGAAAAAGTATCTAGCAACTTGTACCTTATCTGTTTGGACTTAATCTATTTGTTTCGTAAATTTTTATTTAACAACAATTTATTTCCCTTTCCTAATCATTAACCTTGGGTTTTACTCGAATGAGGATGTGATCGAGTCATGCATGTCTATTCCGTCGTTACGGCCATGTATGTGTGATTCAGCTGCCTTGTTGGTTTATTACTTTTGATGAAAGTTAGAAGATCCATACCCTATATCATTCTTCATCCTAACCCTTGGTTAAACTCGAATGAGGATGTGATCGAATCATGCATGTCTATTCTGTCATTATGGACATGTATGTGTGATTCAGCTGCCTTGTTAGTGTGGTACTTTTGGTGAAAGATTGTTAGAATGATCAACCCTAAGCCTTATCATAAAAACCCAATTTGCCTTTATAAACTTGTTACTCCTTAGCTCTAGTGGTGGAGATGTGTATCCTTGCCAAGCCTATGATAGAATACTCGTCACGACCAAGAAATTAAGTGAATTAGTTACATGTTACCACATAGATTAGTTGAGTGATTTGAGTATTTTCATCTTCCTAATTCGTGAGGTGTTTGGTTGTGTACTTGTAATTAATTAAATAAATGCTTAATGGAAAAAATCCTTAGGGATACATTTTCATAAACTTCTAAAGACTACTTGAGGACAAGTAAGATTCAAGTGGGGGGATATTTGATGACATCAAATAACGTCACTTTTATAGAATCATTTATCCCATGTAAATAACCCATTTTGTATAATTATTGCTATAATTGTTACTTAATCGTTTGTATTTGAGATTTGCAGTAATTATAGAGTACTTGGTGAAGATTAGCAAAAAGGTACGCATTCTGGAGCTTAAATGAAGACATTTGAAGAAACTTGTTCTGACATCCTATACGCCATATCCATCAAGGAAGATACGGCGTATCTATGCCTACACTTCACAAGAAACCACAAAGATATAAAGTCCAATACGCTGTATCCAGGAGACATCTATACGTCGTATTCAATATAAAGTAATAAAATGTTCTGGAAGATATCGAACGTGGTCCCAACTCAAAGAAACCCTCGATACGCCATATCTATCTCTCTCGATACGCCGTATTGACCAAATTTTAGACAGTCTAAATAGAATACCTAAAAACGGGTTTTCAGTGTGATTGATCATATTTTTGATGCTTTTAACCACTAAGTCCAATTTTCAGAAGATCTATGAATCCATGAAGGACCTGTAAAGTGGTCCAATCGATGGGAAAACTCTTGTAATCTCTACACTCCACTATACGCGTTCGGTTAGCATTATGTTTAATCGTTCATCTATGATTTCGTGTATTGTTACAATGACTATCGGCTAATACCTTTACGTATTAGCCATGTTTATGATAATATAATGTTTTGATTTGTCTTTCTATCGATTGTTCCTTATTTGTTGTATGTTGATTATGTTTATCACTTTATACCCGTTTATGTGCTTAATTATGTGTTTTACCTATCATTAAACTAGGTCTAGTCCTACATATTTAATGCGTTGCAACTTCGGTGTTGTTTGGGTGTAGGCTAAGAGTCCAGGATAGAAACATATAACGCTTATTCATATAGCTAGAATAATAGGATCACCAATAGAAAGTCCTATTTCGATCTATGGTTAAGTAGATATGTAGAATAAGTCGGTGACTTAGGATTACACATAACATCCTGTTTTCATAGGTAGTTAAGTGGGCGTGGACTACTAGTATATGAATTTCCATTAAGCAGTAAGTTGGTAAAGCCTCCATGATCTAGAATTCAATATAACCACCAATATAGTTTCTTAGATATATTATAATCAACGGTGTGAGTTTTATGCGGGTTTAGGTTAATTGTGACAAGATTAACTAGCGACAAACCTCGAGTCTAGGGAGAAGATCCACCTAACTTTAGAATGATATAGCACTTACGAATTAATACAATCATTGCACGAATAGACAATCAAGGCATATTATTATATTAAACTGGCTAATACGTTTTCCTCACATTTGACCGCTTCTCAATCTTTCGTTAATCACTTGTGTGCGTTATTTGTCATCACCTTAGGATAATTAAAACTAAACTCGTGCCAGTCTCTAAGGCTGAAAATCCCCCTTTGCGTTAGTTTAGGTTTAATTATATCTAATTAGAATAATTAGGTTAGATTAGTACTAAACCTAGATAAATAAAATACCAGTAGAATTAAGAGTTAACTTCCACTCTTAGTGTTCGACACCCTACTTACCAACGAAGCTACATCTGATCGGGTACACTCCCCGTTAAAGTGTTGTTTTAGGTAAAGTCGGCAAAATATAAATTTAAAACTTGAATACTCTAAAATTAAACCTACATGAAGACACATCAATACTATGAATGAAGATACTTCAGTTGGTGTTGCATCTGTTGTGGTTTACATGATGGTGGAGATGGAAAAGCTAAGCTCTTTGGAAGATGCTACTGTTCTAGGATCTTTTCCACCATTATCTACGCCGTTACTACTTCGGCTGGTAATGCCCCTGGTAAGTCTTCGTATGCTAATGTTACTAGTAAACCAAGTGGGAAGAAACTAAATATTCATACTTTGTTTACAACGGGGGGTAATAGGATTGATGTGGTTGTCCCGGTGGAGCCTATTTGAGCTATAAGTAAACGATTTTCTAATACAACATATGGTTTTTTGGGGGAAGCGGGTGGCATACCCTATTGTTGCTAACTTTGTTAGGAACATTTAGGGTAAATATGGGCTTGTTCGTTCTATGTTCAGCTCGTCTACCAGATTATTCTCCTTTCGATTTAGCTCCATGGATGGATTAGATACTATGCTTAAAAATGGTCCATGGTTTATCCGGAATCACCCGCTTATCCTAAAGAAATGGCATCCGGATGAGAACCTATTGAAAAAAGATGTTATTATTGTTCCAGTTTAGGTTAAACTCCATGGTGTACCTGTTACGGCCTTCAGCGAGGATGGCTTAAGTGCCCTTGCTACTAAACTGAGTACTCCCCTAATGCTTGACTCTTATACATCTGATATGTGCATGCAATCTTGGGGTAGGTCAAGCTATGCTAGAGTTATGATTGAGCTTCGAGTTGATGTGGAGTTGAAAGATAACATCGTCGTGGCTATGTCTAAAATTACTGGGGAGGGCCATTATATATGTAATGTTCGTGTTGAGTATGAGTAGAAACCTCCTAGGTGTGAGTATTGTAAGATTTTTGGACATATTTATGAGGAATGTCTGAAGAATACATGTGCTCGTAAAAAGAAGACTCTGAAGAAGCCTAGTCAAACTTCTCGAGGTGTTCCAGTTGGTCCGAAAATGGGTTTTAAACCTCAGAAAGAATATAGACCTCTTCCCAAAAAGCCTACTGCTAGCTCTAGCGGTAATAAGAAGAAAGGTGTGGTACCTACTATTGAGGTTAGTAATTCAAATCCATTAGAAGCTCTTAATTCGGTTGATAATGATGTGGAGTTAGGTACCAACTAATTTGGTAAATAACGGGGCTACTTCAAGTGGATCCTCTTTTATGAATGTCGATAATAGTAGTACTGGTACTACTCTTATGATTGATAAAATCGGGAAGTTTGAAGAATTACTTACTAGTGGGAAAGCTACTCTTGTGGATGAAGCTGGTAATCCTTTGAAGAAGGTAGAGTTTCCGGATGATTATGATAGTGAAGATAAGGTTGCATCAGTTGATAATGATATGGCTCGTTCTATGGCTTCTAAAAGGGTAGGTTTTGGCACTCAAAGTTTGCTGGAACAATGGAGGGAATCGTATGGTAATGGTAACTATGATGAAGACCCATACGATGATGATATGTACCAAGGTCTGGATCTTCCTCAAGAGCTTCAAGCTATATGCGATAATCTGGATATCCGAGTTCAGGGTCACAAGAAGAAATAAATTTATGTTTCTTTTGTCTAGTCATTTTTTGTACTTTCCTTTTAGGAAGTAGCTTTGTCCATGTAACGGGCGGAGATGTGGGACTCACCCTCATCCCTTGTACTTAAATGTTTTTTGGCGTAATAAAATTTACCGGGAAAACCCTTTACCCAATTTTTTTTATCACATCTCACACAACTTCATTCGGAGAATACTTTTACAAACGATCCAACTTACCTTTGTCATTATATCAAGCGATCGGTATTGTTTCCATATAATCGATTTACATTCGACGTGAATTGTCACCACCAATGTCACCACGTGAATTGTTTTAATATAATCTACTTTATAATCGATTAATATAGCCAGGGGCGGATCTAGCTCATGGACAGGTGTGCATACCCCGTGAGAAATTATGGTAGTGTAAAAAATTTGTTTATTTTAAAAAGCTACAACAAAAAACACTAAAGATTTAATAGTGCACACCCTCTTAAAGATAGGAAAATTATGAGTGCATACCAAAAGAAAATGAAAGGAGAATATCTGAGTAAATCGGCGTGTTGCATGCTTTGCAGCTGTAGTGAAGAAGAAGATGTTATAGGTCAAAGTCAAAGGATTTAAATATCTAATGTTTCTTGACGCCCTATTGTAATGTTTAGTTATGATTTATGATAGTACAAGTTTGAGTCCATTTTTTGAAGGCCTAACCCATTAAAAGTTACAATTGTAATGGTTTGAATGTTTGTTTTATTTGGATAAAAGTTTTATTAAACAAAGGTATTGTACTTGGTAAGTTGGTATTATTAATGATTATGTTTACTTTAGATATCTTATACTATAAGGGAGGTGATTTGTACATATATTTTTTTGCCATCTACCACTAAAGTACACCCGCTGATGCACACAGTTAATGCATATTTAGTGGTAGATGACAAAAAGAACGTGTGTACAAATCACTTCCCATAACGTAAATCTATGACTTTCATGCTAATTTTACTTTTGTTTTAGCATACTTTAGTTTTTGATAATTATTTATGTTTGAGTTAACTTGAGATATTATTACCTTTGATTTTATTTGATTTACACAAAAACCAAACCAATGTAAATTAAAATACTCAAAAAAAATAATTGAATCTCCAATAACACTCAAATTTGATAAACCATTTCAGCATTAATAACTAGGATTTGAAAAAAAAACAGCCGCACGTAATCCAAATCCCGAGAAAAAACCCGACTCAAAAAAACTCGCTCTGGAAAAATCAAAGCCGAAAACCGAACTTATTAATAACTACTGAAAAAGTGCATACCCTTCTCGAAATTCCTAAATCTGCCACTAAATATAGCTGCCCGGTTCTTATAGGCTCCCAATGTCACCTTCATTGATAATTAAAGTAAGTTTTAGAGGCGTGATTGTTGGTTAAGATGATAGATATGACCCAAGTATGATGAGGTGTTAGTGTTCATTAGAGTTAGGTTATCACATGTATTTATATTAGAAATAGTTCAATAATAAAACACAATATTCACGGGTTTAGTCATTATTTAACATGGTATCGGAGCGGGTGATGGCTAAGTTGAGCCCTAAGTCACCCCGTTAAACCTTAGTCGCCACCCTTTATCTGTTATTAAAAAATAATTTATCCAATTTTCTGCCAAAACCCAGCTAGCGTATAATTTTTTGTATAACATCTTACTCGTTTGGAGTTAACTGACGCGGTCAGCGCCATTCTTTTCTTTTTTCAAATCTGCACAAAACCCAACTTGAATTACCTTTAACCGCCAGAAGCCGACTGCGGCAAAAAAAAGTCTATGCTTTGCTTTTGTTTTTTGTTTTTTTGTGTTTGCTTTTGGTGTTGCTGCATGATAAAGATTAATCATGACTTTCTGTCAGATGTTGTCATCAAAATTAATTATTTGTCTTACTGCTTTTGTTTTGCTGCCGCTTTATTTTGCTTGATGTTGCAGATGAAGATTTTTGTCTCCGCTTGCTTTTGATCGTCTTCATCAACAAAACTTTTATTGCTTCAATGTTTAAATTTAGCTTACTCATCCAATCTGAACTTTTGCACTTTCGCCGCTCGGATTACTAAAAAATATTAGATGATAGATATGGCCATGTCTAATATCAAGTTAAAATCCATTAAAGTTAGATTATCGCGTGTATTTGCATTATAATCAGTTCATCTACATTATAATTATTAGTTCATCGATAAAACATAAGAAAGTGTAATCTATCATATAACACAAACATATGTGTACGAGTGTTTTGGTAAGTAGAATCATGTATAATATATTTACTTAACAGTGAAAACACGTAAATATATTTATGAAGTTACGTGTCCGTATTCATTTCGAGAACTAAGGAAAATATAGTGGGATGAAATCATTCGAGTCGGCAGACACTTGTCAAAAACCCTCAAGTCCTTAAAACATAGGTTATGATCAGCTACAAGAATGTTGACTTTTTGAACTACACTCGGCACTCACCACCCAATATCTCTACTTTCACTTGCTCCGTGTTCAATCAACCATGCAAAACTACTATATATACATGAACAATCTTCACATTTTTTAGATATCCTCTATAGATCTTGACAATCGTTCATCACAAGTTAAACTACATGCTACACTTGTTCAAGGCATAATGTCATTCATGAAGTTCTTACTAGTACTCCTTGCTTTGCTTATTGCTTCCTCTGCCATCTTGGGTGCTGATGCACGAGTTGCACGTAAAGATCTAGGTGTGGATCTTGGTGGTGTTAGTGTTGGGGCTGGAGTAGGTGTTGGGGTCGGTTTAGGTGGCAGTGGAAGTGGTTCTGGATCAGGAGCTGGGTCTGGATCAAGTTCAGGCTCCGGATCTAGATCTAGCTCCTCCTCTTCTTCAAGCTCTTCGAGCTCGAGCAACAGTGGCTTTGGAGGAGGCCGTTCTGAGGCTGGGTCGTCTGCAGGATCGTCAGCTGGATCCCATGCTGGATCAGGACACAGAGGTGGCAATTAATGAGTAGTGGTCATATGATGTTATAATTAGTATGTCACCGTATTTGTAACTACTTATCTAAATAAATAAATGGTGATACTACCTCGATGCATATATGTACCTCCGATATAATTAGTTTTCTTGTAACAACACGTATATGCTGAACTTGATATATGTGCTCCTTGCTTGAATTCATAGTGTGCATATATTTATTTTGAAGTTCCTTGAAAGGAAGTCATGAAACTACAATACCAATTTCCGAGTAATTACTAATAGAAATTATAATTAACTGTTGTTATTAATAAGATAAATAGAAGACGATACATGCATACATACAAACATTGGTCACTATTACTGGGTGTGGACTACTAGTATATGAATTTCCATTAAGCAATAAGTTGGTAAAGCCTCCATGAGCTAGGATTCAATATAACCACCAATATAGTTTCCTAGATAGATTATAATCAACGGTGTGAGCTTTATGCGGGTTTAGGTTAATTTGTGACATGATTAACTAGTGACAAACCTCGAGTCTATGGAGAAGATCCATTTAACTTTGGAATGATATACCACCAACGAATTAACACAATCATTGCACCAAATAAACAATCAGGCATATTATTTAGATTAATTTGGCTACTACTTTCCTTGGATTTGGCTGCTTCCCAATCTTTTGTTAATCATTTGTGTGCGCTACTTGTCATCACCTTAGGATAAAACTTGTGCCAGTCTCTCAGGCTGAACCCCTCACCCCCCCCCTTTGCGTTGTTTAGGTTTATTAGATTTAATTAAATAATTAGGTTTTAGAATATACTACAACCTAGATAAATTAAATATCCCGTAAATCAAAAGATAACTTCCACCTCAGTGACCAGACACCCTACTTACCACAAGCTACTCTGATCGGGATACACTACCCGTTAAGTGTTTGTTTTTAGTATTGTCGGCATAAAATAAATAGTAAACTTGATACATAAATAACATCTACAAACGACACATCATTGCATGTTAGGTTAAGTTTGGGGTTAATAGGTGACTGTTTATGTGTTAGGAAATGTTTGCAGATGAATGATGAAGAAGAAAAGATATAGGAGAAGATCAACAGATTATGATCTGGATAAATAATCACGAATTGCAATAATGAAGAAAGATTAGACAAGTATGATTATGGGATTGTTTAGGAAGAAGATGATTAGAGTGTGTGTGGAAGAATGAAATCACTTGTTGGGTAAGAAGGGTAAACAAGTGATTAAGAGGAATCAGTTGAAGGATTGTATAGAGAAGTGTAGAATTGTACATGTGAGGAATGAGTTTATAAAACATTTTTTGTTAAGGAAGTGAGAAAAGTCAAAGTATGATTAACTTCCAAATACCACAAACTTAATTAGTCATTAGCACTTTTATCCAATGGATAATCAAACAAGGATTTGATCACTAATCATCTTGATGCAAACAAGCTATGTACTTTACATCTTAAGTAAAGCATATTCGATAACTGGAAAGGATACGTTTACGCAAAGTGACTTTTGACTTAGTTTGACCAATAAGGGAGTGAAACCCGTTACGTGATTAAGAACAACGTAAATTCAGATCAAGGTCAAATGAATACTTTTGCTTGTTGGTATGTTGAAAACATGATCATACTAGGTTTAGAAATAAAGTGTTCGCCTTGGCAATAGGCAATTTATAACAAACCCACAATTTTCTTCCGTTAAATATCCATCTATTAAATTAGATGAAATTTATGTCATTATTCCTGTCTTTTAAATTAGATGCAACATTTACATGAAACATTTTTGCTTTATTCCATCTATAATGTAACGTAACTTACATTACAAAAGTAAACGTGCTCACGCAACCTACCAATGCCAATTTCGTCAACGTTTATATCAAGTAAACGTTATAATATGTCGAGCAATATGTTTTAATCACCATTTTACCATACGTTATCTATTTAACGTACCTTTCATAACGGTAATATAAAACGGACTTTAAACGTCAACTTTAATATCAAAACCCTAACTAAATGTAATGTTTAACATAATAAAATAAAATACAAGCTTGCAAGGCATATGTACAAGTGATCAATACATAATATTTGAATTATATTTCCCTCCTAAATCCTAGTATAACTCTTTTAAGCTTAAGGTATAAGTCAATAATGTACGAATTCAAAAAGGCTCATTTCCCTCCAAATTTCTATAGGAAATTCGTACCACCTTTTAAACACAAGTATCATTCTCTAAAGCACCACATTGTGTTAGTTTTCCTCCATTTCACTCCATTATGTTTTCGCTAAAAATCCTAAAACACCTAACCCGAAACCACTAAACAACCCTGTCACCCCTTGATTATTATTTAAACTAATCCTAACCAAAACTAAGCAACACCCTCCCGCCCACCAGGATCCACCTACAGCCAACCACCTTATCACCTACTTGTCCACCACCAAGCAACTACCGCTACCACCCCAACACACCTTATAGACCTCCAATAACTCTTTTATCACCTCTTTGGAAAGCCGCACCTGCCCACCATCCACTCTACACCTCACCATGCTACCTCCTCCTTCTAATACTCATCCAAAAAAAAAAAAAAAAGCTACTCCATAGACCACTATTCAAGTTTACTTGGTCCACTACTTTACCAAAAACTTGGTCCCAAGTAGTTCGAACACTAATATATACATACATACATGTATAATTTTCAACTCACCTCAAAACTAATCAGATCACTAAATCATGATCAACAACAAGTCAAGAAAGGATAAGAAAGGAAGTATAGCGCAAGTAGAAGCCAAACCAAAAAGGAAGCTCTTGATTCATCTCCAAATAGTCTTCGGGTTGTGTTTTTGCTCCATTCGACCCATTTCATCATTTTGTGTACTTGTAAGCTTTTTATCTCGTTCAATAAGCTCTAGATATATTGTAGATCATGTATACACTTTGTTTTAATCCTTTGATCAAGCTTAACCATGTCGAAAAACCCTAAACCAAATCAAACCCTAATCGAAACCCTAAAACCCTAAAACCTTAATTTCGTGTACTTAATAAGCTATAAGCTGCAAAACTAAGTTAGATTTGAAAATACAAAAGTTATGGTATTTGAACTAAAAACGCAAAACATTTCATGCATAGGGGTATATATTGTAACTTTTGAAATTTTACAAGGGGCTTTAGGATGATGTCATAATGAATAAAAGGAGTATAAAAATGTTGTGAGAGTGGTGATGGTGGGGGTATGGTGTACGGCAGCAACAAGAAATGGAGAAGGGAGGAGAGGTTTTTGAAACTAGGTGAAATGACTAGATTTGCATGTATGGGAAAATGAGGCAAATGATGGTGGTATAGAAAGTAGAAAAAGTGTGAAGAGTTTGTGTGTGTGTGTGGACAAACCGGCCATTGGCCTTGGTTTATAAAAAGAATATTTTTTTTATTTTTATTTTAGTTATAAGTATTTAATTAAAGTATATTGTAAGTATAAATTAAATAAAAGTAAGGTTTAAGGTAAAACGCGAGTTTTAAGGAAGAAATTTTCGTAAACGCGAAACACAACGGAAAATGAAAATGTTGTAAATTATAATCATCGGGGAATATTATAAGATTATTAAACCACTTAAGGCACGAAGACGGAATATATTTCTAAATACGGCTCACGCAAAGCTAAGAACGGGAAATTCTTACTAAATCGGGTAAACGTAAAATTAATGACTTTGCTTAAAATTAAAATAGAAATAAAGTTCAGAGTAAATAGCGACCTTAAATACGGAATGTTACATTACCCCAGGTTGCGTGACGAGGCCGTTTATTTCCAATTAAGTCACTTTTGACGTCAATCAACTACCTTATAAAGGTGAGTTCATAGTCGCACCTTTACATGTTTTCTAAACTCCGTGGGGAGATACATGCTATAAACATGAATACAAGTATTTTTCAACTGTATGCTATCCTGATATATTATTGGCTAAGTACCTCCATTTTCCATAAGGCCCCACTATCATGAACCGTTAATTACTTTCCAAAGTAAGCGCGAATGCCGTGAATAGATCTATTAGGACTGAACTTCCCCGTCCAGGTTCTGGTACAAATATGGTCATCGGACGCATTTCATTTGAGGAACTCTGGATGTTTGTCAAAGCAACCGCTTGGGGCAACAACTTATGAATAACATTTACTTAAGGCTTTGGTGTCATGCGGTTAGTGCAATACGATAATATTGTTTACCATGATAATTTTATTCGTTACAATTATTACTATTACATTAACTTGTATTCAACTATTACTTTTTAAACCTGTGAATTTCACTCAACCTTTGTGTTAACTTTTTTAGCATGTTTATCTCAGGTAATTGAGCAACCTATAGCACGGACTGGCATTGGAATTGAGGATGTCCAAACTTGTTAGCATTCAAACTCTATGTTTTCATATGTATTTTATGACCTTCTTTTGTAAAACTCTGAAATAATATTGAATGATAACTAAATTTTCCAAAACGTCTCTTTTGAGTCGTTTTCTATGATTATGACTGTTGATTCATGAAGTAATACCCCAATTTAGCTTCCGTTGTTATATGTCAAATAAGGGGGTGTTACACATGTGAAATGTGGTGCCGAGTTTTTGAACAAGAGATGTTATAAGCCGTGAATATGTCATTGTAATTACTACTCTAGGTATGCTATTTATGATATGTTTCTTTAACGATTTAAAGTAACAAATTCTCAACTCTCTTATATTATCTATTTACAGTCCGACAAAGCTTCAGTGTTGGATGAGGCAATCAAGTACTTAAAGACGCCTAATATGCAAGTTCAGGTATATAAACCTTAAATTTATTAAAAAAATTAATATTGTCATCGTCATCATATGATATAATCTGAAAAGAAGAAAAAAGAAAAGAGTGTGGTAATTTCAAATTCAAGATGCACAATCCTGTACTCAGATAAAATGGAATTTCATTTTTATTTTTTTGAATGATAAACTAAATATTAACAAACTTACAAGGCCTATAATCAGATAAAATGGAATTTTAAATGATCACATACCTGAGACTAACAAATTGGGGGTGTTACCACTGAACTTAATCAGTCACGAGATGAACAAGAACAAGACAAGTACGGCGGTTTTGGTATGAAACCAGTGTACTTGCAGGTTTTATCTACAAAGTAATAAGAGAAAACAGGGGAAGTATGACGCACTTCATTAGAAGTAGGGCGCACTTACAGCAATAGAAGATTATTTTTTAAGAGATTTAAGATATTTAAACAGACGTAAGATGCACATGACTAGCAAACAATCTGCAAAAAAGTAAACAAATCCCCGGCAGCGGCACAAAAAACTTGATGTGTGTTTTTACAAGCTTTAAATTTATAATAACTAGAAATATTGATTTTGACTAAAAACACGACATTCAGGCAAGTATACCCTATTCGAGTGTAATATAGTATTAGGTAAGTCCAAGTCGTTCCACGGGATTTGTAGCAATTCACAGATTGTTTATCAAGTAACAAAGCTAAATGACTGTCACAGATTAAATAGCTAAAACGTGTGTATAAAGTAAGCAAGAAACAAGGCATGATCCACATAACATAATATATAGAGATAGAGCGAGACTTTATATAAACAATGCATACAAGTTATATATGATGGGTAATCATAATAACAAGCATATCTACCAATGATAACATAGAATCCTTTCGGCCTATATACTACATCATCACGAGCGCATTAAGAATGGTTTATATCAAATATGCATA